>CM020009.1:14170392-14344699 GCA_009771035.1 Lupinus albus
AGGTAAGTTATTTCATGATACGAGGAAATACATTATTCTCTTAAGTTTAAAAGGACTTCAAACAATTTTCTTACATTTTCCTTTTGTTTTCACTTGTATTATGATCTTTAAAGTTAGGATATGTTGGCGCCAAATTTCTAGCACACATTTATTCATTCTTTGACTGTCTATGTAGGCGTGACTTCCTAGTCCACATATACATGCATTGGATCTTATTATTTATTTATGCTAAAGTTTTTAAAGACAAGTATATAGTGACAATGAAGGAATGCAATGCCATGATAGGATTTGTTAGGTAGATGTTTGTTTACTTTTCTTAGTTAGAGAACAAAAATATTTGGGCAGTGAATTTGTGACCCTAACTGAACCTTAGGTCCTACACATTTAATCTCAATGTAAAAGCCATTTCCTTTTAAGCACTACCCATCAAGTCCTTACGGGTCTAAATTTTTCATCAAAATGGGAGATATTGTTATTGAATTAAATAATTTTCATATGTTTTGGAGATAGATTTTTTTTTTTTTTTAGTGAAAAGTGAATATCGATTTTGGTATTTAGAACTTTTTTTACTTCTAGTAAAAAAAAAATCAGTGAATTTTCATATGAAATATTTATTAAATGTTTTACGTATTATAGAGGAGGAGACTTCTATAAACTAAGTCACTTCGGGTCTAATGAAATAATTCACCAAATAATTGTACCTTATTCTTGATAACAAAACGGCATGGCTGAAATAAAAAAATAACAAGAATAAATATCTTATTAAATAAATTAAAGTTGGACCATAATCTTTATTGTGTCATGTTAAGGGAAAAAGATAGTATTATGGTTCATGAAAGAGACTATGTCAAAAATAGTGATGTCAGACTAGAAATTTTAGCCCAAAAATCTATATTCAACTCGATTTGGAAATCCGTTTTTTAGACGGACCATGGAGGGTTGGGCCGAGTCAGTCCGCCGGACCAACATTAATATTGCTTTAGCCTTTTAAGGTTACATGTGGTTCTAATAGTATAACCAATTTAATATCGTTTTCCAACAGAACATTTTACACTTGTCATGTGAAACCAATTTAGTATTCATATACAAGACATTTATGAGTAAATTGCTTATCGGTGTAATTTATATCATATACAAGATATTTACTTATATGTGTCTAATTTATATCATATAGCATATTTTGTTTAATTTAATTACATTTATCATTTTTCTTGTTTAAAAAATTACACTTATTTCTCATGCAAGGTTTATCAATGTAATGTATGTTTATAAATTAAGAGGTTTTTGTAAGTGTAAAAAATGGAATAATAGTTTGTGTAATTTTACTAAAACTCATGGAATATCAGTGTAATTTATTCTTTATATTATTAATAAACTTTTAAATAGGTTGCAAATGTTATACTATATTAGTTAGTAATATTATAACTCATAAGTAATTTATGAGTAATTTATATCACATACAACACATTTATTTATCAATGTAATTTACTCTTTAAATTTGTTAATACTCATATACAAGCATTCTCAAAAGAATACATTTTGCATAGAAAAGTGGAGACATCTTCTTCCAACCGAACATCTGATCCTTAAAACTTAGGAGTTTCACACTTTATTGTGAACTAGGAGTCTAAAAGTTCAAGACTATGTTGGCTTATTGTTTAGAACTTACAAGTTTTAAACTAAGACGATATATTATTGTGAGATTGTCGACTTTGGTTTGTGATTTTTTATTTTAAAAGTCATTTATGAGACGTGGTGATTATTTATTTTTGAAATTGTGATTGAGTTAGTTATAAATGTGTTTTATTAAAGAGAAAAAACGGACCAGCCCATCGACCTGTCAGCCCTGCCAAATATGGATTGGGCCGGGTTAGTCAATATTTTAGCAGGTCGGGCTAGCCCATATTGTCATATCTAGATGTACAATCATCATAATCCATATTAACTTTCTACTTAATTATGGTGTTACAATATTTTCATTATAACCGGGATTTAATATTATATTTATAGATGTGTTATGTTATCTTATTAAAAAATAAAAGTATTATTATATGGGACAACCGGGAGAATGTAAAATTATGTTCATAAAATGGTTTAGTAGTTAAAGATATAGTTAAATTATATTGACTAACTTATAGAAGAAACATTCTTTTATTGTGATATTATTTCTATTTGAATAATTAAATGGTATCAAATAAATATTATATTTATTAGAGAATAACATTTTAATGTATTCTATATTCTATTCTGTTTCTTCTGTTCGTAAGGGTTAGTAAGTGAGGTAGTTATTAAAACTAAATAGTTATCTTATTAGAGAAGCTATATCCACCTACTATTATAAATGGAGGTGAGTTTATCTCATTTGTAATTAACTCAATTCTATTCAATAATATACAACAGTGGTAGTTATCAATCTCACCTTTGCATTCTCTCTCTTCTCTCTCTTCTCTCTCCTCTTTCTTCAATTTTCTTAATCTTTACATGTTAACTTATTTATGTGAAATGACAAAAGTTATATTACATGAATGGTTATATGAAATGACTTAACTATTTGGAAAGTCATCTTGTATAAAAGGTTATGTGAAATGACTTAACTATTTCAAAGTCATGTTCCGAAGGAATGTGTGTGACGGAAGTACCTTGCCATGCCCTATAAATTAAGGATGTGGTCCTCACTCTAATCAACCAGGAAATACATTATATTGATCACTAATATACTGTTAAAAAATGGGTCAAAATGGAGAAACCATCATTTTATGGATTCAAAGAAAGAAGATGAGAAGTAGAAAGTGAATATTTTTGCTCAATGATTAAGAATCCAGAAACAAAGAGAGAAGAAGATGATAAATAAAATACCTCTTTTATTGAATAAGAGAGAAGTATTACTCTCATAAGATGAATACAAAAGAAAGACTTAATTGGTAAACAACAAGCTAAGGGAAGGTTAATATACAAAACAAGAAAACAAGAAACTAATATAACTAATTAGTTGTATTAAGGCACATGTTAAATATGTTAAACACACTAAGTACATGAAGCTCCAAAAGTAGTTGAAATGATAAAGAATATATGTGTTACGTGCTGAAAAGTAAGCCAAGAGGGGATGGCAGAGAGTGTGATGTCATTGTCTGGTAGCAGGGTGTTGATAGGCCACGGTCAAGCTTGACCTAGTCTTGGCTGGACAGATCTCGGTCAGAGTATCATGGTTGGCCAGCCTTGGCTTAGACATAGTGTTTGCCAGCCTTGGCTTAGACATGGTGCTAGCTTCCTTGAGCAGGCTTTTAGGCATGTTGTTGAATACTTGAGGCAGCTTGATGTAGGATGGTGTGAACATGATGCATGAGTGTGTAAGAATGAGATTGCAACTAAGGGGGGGGGGGGGGGGGGGGGGGGGGTGAATTAGTTGTTCCAATAAGTATGGCCAATTTTTCTGCAATATCAAAGTTAACGTGCAACGGAAATAATATGCAGAAAAATATTGACTTTAGGAAGGATAAATAATTAACAAAGAGAAGGGAAAGAGAGTACACATGTATTTTATACTGGTTCACCTTCTTGTCCACCGAAGGCTATGTCCAGTACTCTTGACGCGCAAGACATTCCTTTATTAAATATAATGAGTTGCAATTACAAATATCTCACCCCGAGATCTCCTTCAACCTTACACACTCACTTATATCTAATCCCCTTGGAAAACTCTATTCCAAGTAACACCCTTGGTAAACACTACCAAGTTACACCCTTGGTAAACACTATACCAAGTCACTCACCATTTCTCTTCACACCCTTGTGAAAGAAAGTAAACATTGCAAAAGTGAAGAATGTACAATTTGGCTTGGATTGCCTTACAAGTGTATATGACAATTTCTAGAACTTGCAATCCAATAACAACTCTTTATACTTGAGATAATAATGCTCTTTTAACTTTGAAAATGTTTGAAAAGCACTTTGAAGCAACTCAGAAATACTTAGAAAGTTTGAGGGTATGTTGCTTTGAAAAAGTGCCGAAAATTCAGAAAAGTGTAAGAGTTTTGTGAGATTTTGTTATAAAAGTTGTTGTTTGTTGTGAGAGTGTTTCAATGCCTTTATATAGGCTTCCAATCAACCATAATACCCTTAGGCATGAGTAGGTTTCGTTTGGAATGAAAAACAATCAGTTTGGAGTGAAACCTCTTCACTTGAAATCTGAAAAACTGATGCAACAACTCTCAATAATCGATTACTGCAAATTGGTAATTGATTACCCAACAATCATGTTAACAGCTTTTTGAAAATTCACACAGTGTATTCGATTACTGGTTTTGAGTAATCGATTACTCAACAACACTGTTTGACAGCTTTTTGAATTTGCCTTAGTGTAATCGATTACACTACTTTGAGTAATCGATTACCCTATTTTCTAAAAGTGGTAATCTGTTACTCCAAAGTCAGTAATGGATTACTCATAGCTGTTAGAGGTTTGAAAACTCTTTTCTCACTCATGTAACTTGTTACTCAAGTATGGTAACCCGTTACATGTTGTTTTTGAAAATCATTTTTATTTACACTTAGATTTTTCTGATTTTCTTGAAAACAATTTTGAGCATTATTAACTAAGTAAGTAAACGAGTTGTAGGGATAGAAGTACCTAAAGATTTAGACTCTAAATCTTTGAAGCTTTATCTTCGATAGTCTTTGTTTGTCTTCTTCCTTTCTTCTTTTTGTGATATTGGTGTCTTCATCAAAACCGTGCCAAGATCAGGAGCAAGATCTTCTTCATAATCTCCCCATTTTTGATGATGACAAACCAATGTGTTCTTGAAAGTGTAATTTTCTTAGAGCAGCATACTTGATGATATATCTTGACTTGTCTTGAGTATGCTCCCCCTATATGTATGTATGTATGCTCCCCTTTCATTTGGAGTTATGTGCCTGAAAGAATATTGACAGAAAATACACATCTCCAACTTTTCTCCCCCTTTTGACTTCATCAAAAAGAAGAAAAGCCAAGAGTCTAGCACAATAGTATAACAAACAATATTTCATAGTATATGAAAGTTTGTAACAATATAAGCATATATATATATATATAAGACAATAACACCATGTATGAAACATAATCAACATTGCATAACAACGAAAATAGAGATGTTCATACACGAAATCCAAAAGAGCAGAAAATAACAAGAAAATAATCCAAACAATGTTTAGAACCACATGGAAAATACACAGCCAGTCATTACAAAGTCAGAAACCTAGACAAATAATCTAAGACTCGGGCTCGGAACTATCTTCACCAACATCCATGTTGCTTAGCCTCGATGAAAGAAGATGAAGTTCATAATGGATTTGTTGGCTCTGAGTATCGAAAGCATCCATCCTTGTGGTGATGTAGCCTCGTAGAGAAACCAATTCATCCATAATCATCTGATTAGTGGGCATTGCAGCAGATACAGAAGATTGAGCATGAGACTTAGGCTGGTTTGGCTCAACAGTAGGTTCTAGTTCGTCGGTAGGAGCAGGTTGGCGGTCGGTACGATGCTTGTAGGTTCGACGAGTGACAGGATCTATAACGAATCCCATCTTGTGGACAACTTCAATATCAACCTTGCATTCGCGAAGATTGAGGGCCACTTTGGTCTCACCATCTAAGGATACGCTGAAATGCTTAAGGATTTTGGTAATGAAGATGGCGTAGGGCAACGGACTTTGGGAGCCGCGAACATGCCACATTTGATTCATTATCATCTTAGCCCAATTAATCTTGATGTTAAACTTGATAGCATATATCAATTGGAGCTCTATGTCACTTATTTGCGAATGATTTGAAAATTTCGGCAACATGACATAGGAAAGAAAATAATGTATCAAACGATCTTCCAGCGTGAGATATCCAGTAGAGAGGATATCCTTGTTCTTAACAGTATCACCAAGGCTTTGTTGCTTTCGCCTTTCTATTTCCTCTTTAGAAATTCTACAAATGGAAAGATAGAATTTCTTGCGATCGTAATCATCCCATTCACATACCAGGCCAAAACCAGTTATGTCGCCAGTCATAGGTATATCACAACAAATAGAACTAAAGGTTTTCATATCCAAAACAATATCCTTTCCCTTAACATGGGAAGTCATGAGATTTTTCCTAGAGTTCATGTTGCAGTAAAATACGCGAACAAGCTCAGGATAAATATCGTTCGCTTCGCAGCAAAAGTCGAAAAGTTTTTGTTGCCGCAAAAGATAAGGAAATAAAAAATCTTCAAACTCAAAGTTCCCAATGTTATCGTACTTAGGAGTGAAGATGGCGCGTCCATGGAAGTTTTCTTCGAAGACCTTCCTTTGAGCGTCATTTGCAAGAAGCCTCGTCAAGTTCAACGGGTCGGACTTGGAAGTTGATTTTCCTTGCTTAGACTTTGAAGAACGTGGTCTTCTTGAAGATGAAGCCATTGTTGGTTTTTGATGGTTTAGGGTTTTTGGAAATTTGGTGGTTTTTTATTGAGGCCACAAATCACAAAATAGAAGGTGTAGAAGTGTTTAGAATCAAAAATGTGATGTGATTTGCAACAAAAATCAATCAAAACGGAGTAGAAATGAGGTTTTTAGAGATTGAGAGGGTTTAGAGAGGGAGAACTTGTGTTACAGGAGAGAGAAAAAATGGAGGATTTCTAAAAAATGCAGTAGTTCATATATATAGCTACACAGAGTAATCGATTACATTAAGTGAGTAATCGATTACTCACTTTCAAAAATTCAAAATTTTCAAACAGTGTCTCACTCTAATCGATTACACCATTAAGGTAATCGATTACTGTAATATACTGTTTTCCCACTGATGTTAAAATTGATTTTTGGCTCTAAAAACTTGAAAAATAAAGCATAAAAACACACAATTTAAGATCAATTAGGCATTGTATATAAACAATGAAGCATACATATAAACATTTAAACATATTAGGACAAGTAAGCTTCATCGAGAATGCCTAATTCTTGTCTAATTTTATAAAAAGGTTCCTTTGCTAACGGTTTAGTAAATATGTCCGCTAATTAGTTATGAGTATCAATGAACTCTACCAACACATCCTTCTTTTGGACATAGTCCCTAAGGAAATGATGTCTTATTTCAATGTGTTTGGTTCTTGAGTGCATAATTGGATTTTTGGTGAGATTAATAGCACTAGTATTGTCACATTTCAAGGGCGTGCAGCCTAAGTTTAAGCCATAATCCCGTAATTGTTGTTTGAGCCACAACACTTGTGCACAACAACTACCGGCAGCAATATATTCTACTTCAGCGGTGCTTAAAGCAACACAAGCTTGTTTCTTGCAAGACCAAGAAACTAAATCATTCCCTAGAATGTGGCAAGTACCACTTGTACTTTTTCTCTCAGACTTGCATCCCGCAAAGTCTGAATCTGAGAAGGCAACCAATTCGCATACGCTTCCCTTTGGATACCACAGTCCAACATCGGTTGTGCCTTTGAGATACTTCATGATTCTCTTAACGGAAACTAGATGTGACTCTTTGGGTTTAGAATGATATCGCGCACATAGACATACACTAAACATAATATCAGGTCTACTGGCAGTAAGATATAAAAGAGATCTGATCATACCTCGATACTTAGATATTTCAATACATTTTCCAGCGTCATCAGCATCGATATAGGTACTTGATCCCATAGGAGTAGCAATCGGCTTGCAGTCATCCATCTCAAATCTTTTCAACAAGTCTTTACAATACTTGGACTGACTTACAAAGATTCTATTCCTAAGTTGCTTAATTTGGAGTCCAAGAAAGTAATTTAACTTTCCCATCATAGACATCTCAAATTCTCCTTGCATCATATTGCCAAATTCACTACACAAACTTTCGTTAGTAGAACCGAATATAATATCATCAACATAAATTTGAACAAGTAAAGTATGATAATTTATCTTCTTAATCAATAGTGTAGTATCGACCTTGCCTTTCGTGAAACATTTTTCTATTATAAAGTTGGTTACACGGTCATACTAAGCATGTGGAGCTTGTTTTAAGCCATAGAGGGTTTTCTTTAACTTGTATACGTGAGAGAGATGTTTGTAGTCATCAAAACCAGGAGGTTGTTCTACAAATACTTCCTCTTGTATATACCCGTTAAGGAATGCACTCTTTACGTCCATTTGGTAAAGCTGAAAGTTCAAAGAGCATGCATGCATATGCAAGTAGCAGTCTAATCGCTTCAAGTCTAGCAACCGGAGCGAAGGTTTCATCAAAGTCTATACCTTCCTCTTGGTTGTATCCTTGGGCTACTAGTCTTGCCTTGTTTCTAATGATTATACCATTTTCATCTGATTTAATGCGAAATACCCAGCGAGTTCCTATTGCATGCCTATTCTTAGGTCTAGGAACAAGTTCCCAAACTTCGTTTCTCTCAAACATATGAAATTCTTCTTGCATAGCAAGAATCCAATGTTCATCCTCGATTGCTTCATCAATCTTAGATGGTTCTATTTGAGAAACAAAGGTCATGTTTAGACAAGCATTTTCTAGCATTAAGCGAGTGGTAACACCTTTGTTAATATCGCTAATAATGTTGTCTATAGGATGATCTCAATGAGTTCTCCACTCTTTGGGTTAATCAGAGTGAATATGCTCTTCTTGTATGGAAGGATTATCATCCACTTCCACATGCTCTATATTAGGTGTAGTTTCAATAATAGCATTTTCATTAAAAGTAGAATTAGGCAAATCTTCTTCATCAATGGTCAACCTTTCCTTGATTAGAGGATTGATTTCATCAAAGGAGACATGGACAGATTCTTCCATGGCTAGAGTTCTTTTGTTAAAGACTCTATAAGCTTTACTCGTGAAAGAATAGCCTAGGAAGATTCCTTCATCTGCCTTTGCATCAAACATGCCTAAATTTTCCCTGCCATTATTCAAGATGAAACATTTACAACCAAATACATGCAAGTGTGAAATGTTTGGTTTTCTTCATTTGAAGAGTTCATATGGGGTTTTCTTTAGAATGGGTCTTATTAGAACTCTATTTGAAACATAACAAGCGGTGCTCACCGCATCAGCCCAAAAATACTTTGGGAGGTTAGTTTCATTTAACATTGTTCTAGCGAGTTCTTCTAAAGACCAATTCTTTCTCTCTACAACACCATTTTGTTGTGGTGTTCTAGGAGCAGAAAAGTTATGACTAATCCCAAGATCATCACAAAATTCCTCAAAAGAAGCATTTTAAAACTTTCCCCATGATCACTTCTTATAGTAGTGATTTTAAGTGACTTTTTGTTTTGGACCTTTTTAGCATAAGTGCTAAAGGCTTTGAATGCCTCATTCTTATGTACTAAGAATAGAGTCCAAGTGTAGCGTGAAAAATCATCTACTATAACAAGAGGATAGTAGTTACCACCAAGACTTTTTGTCCTTGAGGGGCCAAGTAAGTCCATGTGTAGTGTGAACACTCAATTTTGTCCGGCCTATAAAAAAATACAAAAAAATTCAAAGCAACAAAAAGTCACAAAAATTGGGTCATTTTTTGTACCGCATTTATCTTCGAATATTAATAAATAGTTCAATATCATGTCTTCTTCAAAACCATAACAAAACAAGTCCTATGTTGTTACATATGCAATAAAACTATTTTTTTTTTAATATCATTGGCCTCGTTCAGTCAATCCAATTCTTTGACACCAATGGTCATAAAATGGAGCATATACAAAAAGTCCTAGTGCTAGATGAGCAGCAAGCCAAATATAATTTTAGACACTGAAAGGAGACCTAAGCCTACGGGCAGCAACAAGTCCGCTAGTGCAGCCTCCACTTTCATGCACCATCTTCATAGTTGGAAAATCAACCTACACCATAGTGATGAGCTTTGTAAGGAGGGACTGGACTTGTTATAAGGTTGTTGGACGTAACAGGATGCATGGAGAGGCTAGTGATAATCTCAATCTGCAATGGCACACATACAAACGATAAATTAGCAGCTTGTTCAGAGCAAATCTCCCAAAAGCATTGATATTCAAGGGAAAAAGGCAAGCAAACAGCACTTACCCACTGTCATGGTAGAAAGGGTGGAGAACTCATGTTGGTTGAAGAATAATCTGGACTCAAGCGTATGGTAAGAGAGGATAGTTTAAGAGACATCACCAAAGGAAGCCATAAAATGCCAAGTTCACACTGTTTAATTCAGCAAAGCAGTAAAGTGACATAATAGAATGATCAAGATGAGTAAGATAGCAGAACAAATATGCATCTAGCCAATAGTCATGGTGTGGATCAATATTGAAAAGCAAAAAGAAAGAGATAGAGGGAGAGTGATTCAATCGTGAGTTGCAAAAAGAAGCAAGTCAAACGGCATACCCTTTAAGTTACACATAAGTGGAGCAATCAAAATGATCACACGATGCCAAAGATTTCAAAACAGACAACTAGAATGCACTAACAAAGCAAATATGGAGTTAATACAAAGGAAAATAAACAACCATGAGGAAAAGGTCAGAAGACAACAAGTAATCATATCAAAAATGACAATGTCAGTCCAGTTAAAGATGCAATGTTTACCTAGAAATAAGGAAAATTACCCATGAATCAGAATGATTGCACATGAAAACTTATTAAGGAGATATAAAATCATGGTTGTTGGCATTTCAGTTACACTTTATTAAAGAGCAAAAGTGGGCAGTTAAAAGGAGAATAATCAGAAAATACCAAAAGTCTGACTCAGTTACAAATAGTTAAGAATTGATAATACTCATAAAGAAGGTAATGTGTAGTAATCAAGGGCAGTCCAGAGGGTTATCAATTGGCAACCCAAGAGGTTAGTCAGAGGCAATATAAAAGGAGAGACAATTCAAGAAGAAAAGGGAGAGAGATGATATACTTCACAGACACTCCCACCTAACACACAAGTCAGAACAGCTGCTATACATCATACCCAGATCATATAACAAGTCAAAAAGCAATATATCATTCATCTACCTATCACACATATCTCATCGGAATACATATATTTGCATCTACAACACAGCATATACTCACAATTCCATCATATCACAAAACACCACAACAAATCATCAATACGCCTCACACTGAAGCAGGCAGGAATGATACTACACACCACCATACAATCCCATTAGAACACACACACAAAAAGCATAAACCTTCCTCACAGACTACATACATCAAGCAGAGAGCATCATGACACATATCCCACATACTATGCAAGTCACCACAACAAAAAACATAACATACGCGTAAACCACATACCATAGCAATCAGAGATCAGCTATTCTACACACACAAGCAGTCAATACAACCTGATTTAACAAACCCATTCATCACAACAAGCAGAGGAATCCAAATCCAGTAATCCTAGCGTCTTCGAAAGCAAGGTAAAGGTCAAGCACCGAAGGTAACACATCCGTAGTTTGTTAATAATAAAAGATGTTCTGCATGAAACCTGTGTTGTAATAATGTAATGAAAACTTACATTCCTAGGAGATATATGTGTTACCTTAAATACGCTATGTTATGGTGAATTACATGATCATTGTCGTAATATTGTATGGTGAATCAAATCTTATGAAACTCAGTTGCATGTTCAAGCCCGCCTAACCACACGCATAGAATCAAGATACGAAGCATAATCACACAAAATTTGATAAGCCAAAAACAAACAATATAGGGATTAATACATAAACAGAAAGGGTTAGAGTTGGTTACCGAATCCATTCCAACATACATCGAGTGTCAAAACTACGAACTGCTTAACCTTCAAATCGAGGCAGAAGAGAATTGTGAGCCGTCATTGCCGGCATCCTCGCCGTAGGAAAGCCGCTGCTATTACCGGAGGCCGAAGAAACAAAAGATTGGGGGGTTAGGGATTTGAAACCCCTTTCCAAGGAATGAAATGGAGAAGGAATGAGGACGTGGTCAAAGCAGGGTGGCCGTCGGTGATGAAACGGAGGAAGGAGGAGCCGGAGAAGACGAGGCGCGATTCTCTCCCGTGTTCTCACTTTCTCTTCTCTTCTCACTTCTATCTTCTCAATCTCCTCAAAACCCTAAGGTCCAGAATGAAAAAAACCACTACTAACCCGTATCCCTCTCTCCACCGGATCTTGGCTTTGGGCCCTTGGCCCACATATATTTTGTTTATTTATTTATATTTCTACTCATTGATTTATTTATCGTTTCTTGGTAGTTAATCTCATAAATGTAAAGAATAATCTTATTTAACTAGAAATGTTCTATTGAGTTTATATAAGTGTACGCCTATCAATTAATTAGACAAGTCAATTTATAACATAATCATATTTTTAAACTATTTCAAATCTCTTTAAGACCGGCGCGGGCATTAGTCTTGCTACTTCATATATCTTAAAGATGAGTAAATTTCAACGATATATTATAAAACTATTTCAAATCTCTTTAAGATATGATGCGGTGCGGGCATTAGTCTTGCTACTTCATCTATCTTAAAAATGAATAAATTTCATCGATATATTCTAAAACTATTTCAAAATCTCTTTAAGATTTGATGCGGTGCGGACATTAGTTCTTGCTGCTTCATCTATCTTAAAAATGAATAAATTTCAACAATATATTTTTAAACTATTTCAAATCTCTTTAAGATATGATGTGGCGCGGGCATTAGTCTTGCTACTTCATCTATCTTAAAGGTGAATAATTTCAATAATATATTTTAAAACTATTTCCAAATCTCTTTAAGATATGATGCGGCGCGGGCATTAGTCTTGCTACTTCATCTATCTTAAAGGTGAATAATTTTAATAATATATTTTTAAACTATTTCAAATCTCTTTAAGATATGATGTGGCGCGGGCATTAGTCTTGCTACTTCATCTATCTTAAAGGTGAATAATTTCAATAATATATTTTTAAACTATTTCAAATCTCTTTAAGATATGATGCGGGGCGGGCATTAGTCTTGCTATTTCATCTATCTTAAAGGTGAATAATTTTAAAACTATTTCAAATCTCTTTAAGATATGGTGCGGCGCAGGCATTAGTCTTGCTACTTCATCTATCTTGAAGGTGAATAATTTCAATAATATATTTTTAAACTATTTCAAATCTCTTTAAGATATGATGCGACGCTGACATTAGTCTTGCTATTTCATCTATCTTAAAGGTGAATAATTTTAAAACTATTTCAAATCTCTTTAAGATATGATGCGGCGCGGGCATTAGTCTTGCTATTTCATCTATCTTAAAGGTGAATAAATTTCAATAATATATTTTAAACCACTTCAAAATATTCCTTGAGATTTGATGTGGCGCGGGCATTAGTCTTGCTACTTCATTTATCTTATAAATAAATAAATTTCAAACAATGCATTTCAATTATTTCAAAAATAATATATATCTTAAAGATAAATAAATTTCAACACAGTAGTTTAATTACTTTGAAAATCTCTTTAAGATTTGATATGGTGCGGACATTAGTTTCTGTTGCTTCATCTTTTCTTAAAGAGAATACAATTTACATCAACTTTTCAAACAAACTAAACCAACACCAATTAATTTTCAAACCAGAACTACGTAGCCTTGATTTCCCTATTGCACCTAGGGATACGTAGGAGCAAGATGAGCTCTTGTCAGGCACAACAATAAAAAATAAAACATTTTGCTTTTATAATTGATTTTTTAGCAAATTTACTTAAGGGTATGAAAGTCCATGTAATTAGCGAGGGTACCGTTTTAATACGGGCGGACGGGGTGCTAATACCTTCCCCGATTCGTAATCGACTCCCGAGCTCAGAACCTCTAATTAAAGACCATTTTATCCTAATTGGGCATATTTAGAGTTTTCTACGTTTTATCCGCAAAAAACGTAGTGGCGACTCCAAACAATTGGAAGAGGTAGAAATTGATTTCGCCTCTCCCCAAGTCGCGGGGCCGGTCTTCCAACCGAAAATCGGGTCGCGACATGTAGTAACTGCAATGGTCTATCCGAAGAAACCATATGCTTTGGCTTGAAAGAGGTTTTTGTTTGTTTACCCATTTAACATGCACCACATAGTTTGTCTTTAACAAACTTCATCTTGGGTAATCCAACAACCAAATCTTTCTTGATTAGCTTATTCAAAAGGTTCATATGTATGTGAGCAATTCTCTTATGCCAAAGCCATGCATCATGAATATCATTTACAACTAAACATGTTATAGGAAGATATGAATCTATATCTATCATGTAAATGTTATTAATTCTCTTACTAACAAGTTTAGAGTTTAGAAATTCCTTACTTTCAATGATGCACTTATCTGGGTAGAATGATACATGGAAGCCCTTGTCGCAAAGTTGACTTATGCTTTGAAGATTGTGCTTAAGTCCTTCCACATATAGCACTCCTTCTATGGTTGTTGAAGGTGGCTTGCCGATTCTACCGACTCCAAGAATTCTTCCTTTGTTGTTGTCACCATATGTGACATAGCCTTTGTCCCTTGGAGTAATAACAGATAACTTACTTTTATCGTCCGTCATATGCTTTGAGCAACCGCTATCCAAGTACCATAAATTGCAAAACAGGTTAAGTTATATTAGGTACCCAACTTGTTTTGGGTCCTACATGGTTAGATCATTTCTCAACCCATTTAAAATATCCTAGGGGAACACCATATTTTCTAATATGACAAGTATTTGGTGTGTGCCCATAATTTTTGCAATAAGAGCAAATAGGTTTATGCATATGTATCCTAGATTTATGTTTGCTATGTGTAGATGCATGGATACATGTTTTCCGAATGTCTGTTATGATAGACTTATTTTGTTTCTTAAGAACAGGGCATTTTCCATAGCCAAGACCTCTTCGGTCCGTAGAGTGTCTTTGATCATTAATGATCTTACTCAGGCTCTTGCTACTCTTGTTCATTTTGTTGAGTTCAAGACTCAATGTAGAATATTTGTTGCCAAGAGTAATGCAATTTAAACATGAGGATGATGAAGGTATGTTTCTAAGAGAATCTAGTCGAGATTTTTGTTTTAGAAACATTTTTGACAATTTCAAATATTCATCATGTAGATCATTAAATGCAGTTTGCAATTCGGAAGAAGAAAAAGGGATAGATTCATTTACCTCTTCATCGTCTGAATGATGAGACGCCATAAGGGATAGATGTGCCTCCTCTTCGCTTTCTGGTTCAGAGGCTGAACTTGTGTAGTTGTCTTCCCAAGCGATGTAGGCTCTTCGTCCATTCTTTAATTCATTTTTTCCTTTGAAAGAACTCTTCTTGATGTTTGGACAGTCCATCTTCATGTGGCCAGGTTTGCCACACTCAAAGCATGTAAAATTCTGGTTTGAAGTGGAAGCCTCGTTGCTTTTGGAGAACTTCTTTATTTGCTCGGTTCTCCTGCCTTTGTTCCTTCTTAGGAACTTGCTGAACATTTTAACGAAAAGGCTCATGTCATCGGTCTCTTCCTTGTCATCTTCATCCTCCGATGAATCATATTTCTCAGCTTTTGCCTTGAGGGAAATGTTCTTCTTCTTCTTCTCTAGTTCTTCATGTTGATCAAGTTGACTCAGTTCAAGTTCATGTTCCTGCAACTTTTCAAACAAAGCAGCCAATGACATTTTCGAAAGACTTTTCTTTTCGGAAATAGCTGTTACCTTTGGTTGCCATGTTTTTGTTAGTGACCATAGAACTTTTAAGTTCAAGTCACTATTTGACAGTACTTTTCCAAGTGCAATAAGATGGTTGGTGAGATGAGTAAATCTCTTTTGAAGATCCAAGATTTTCTCTCCAGGTCTCATACGAAACATTTCGTATTCTTGGGATAAAGTGTTGAGCCTCGATCTTTTTACCTCTTCGGTATCTTCGTGAATTGTCTCCAAAGTGTCCCACATTTCCTTAGCGGATTTGCAGTTGGACACTCTAAAGAACTCATCTATTCCAAGTTCCGACGTGAGGATGTTATTTGCTTTCAAATCATATTGCACCTTCTTCTTATCTTCATCATTCCATGAAGATTTTGGCTTTGTCTCTCTGATGCTGTTGACAACAGTAAATGGCACGTATGGTCCTTCCTCGATAGCATTCCAAATATCCAAGTCTTGCGACTCTATGAAAATCCTCATTCTGATTTTCCAAAAGTCGTAACACTCTCCAACAAAGCTTGGAGGTCTGTTTATGTTGGATCCTTCTCCTAGGAATGGTCTTGAGGCCATGTTGTAGTAGAATCAGATTTTGAGAGTAACTTTCTCAAAAATAGCTCTGGTGCCAATTGTAAGAATGAGATTGCAACTAAGAGGGGGGTGAATTAGTTGTTGCAATAAGTATGACCAATTTTTCTGCAATATCAAAGTTAACGAGCAGCGGAAATAATATGCAGAAAAATATTGACTTTAGGAAAGATAAATAATTAGCAAAGAGAAAGGAAAGAGAGTACACAAGTATTTTATACTGGTTCACCTTCTTGTCCACCGAAGGCTACGTCCAGTACTCTTGACGCGCAAGACATTCCTTTATTAAAT
Source organism: Lupinus albus (assembly GCA_009771035.1). Lineage (NCBI taxonomy): Eukaryota > Viridiplantae > Streptophyta > Magnoliopsida > Fabales > Fabaceae > Lupinus > Lupinus albus. Next base: position 14,186,857 of record CM020009.1, read on the forward strand.
ATAATGAGTTGCAATTACAAATATCTCACCCCGAGATCTCCTTGTACCTTACACACTCACTTATATCTAATCCCCTTGGAAAACTCTATTCCAAGTAACACCCTTGGTAAAAACTATACCAAGTTACACCCTTGGTAAACACTATACCAAGTCACTCACCATTTCTCTTCACACCCTTGTGAAAGAAAGTAAACTTTGCAAAAGTAAAGAATGTAAAATTTGGCTTGGATTGCCTTACAAGTGTATATGACAATTTCTAGAACTTGCAATCCAATAACAACTCTTTATACTTGAGATAATAATGCTCTTTTAACTTTGAAAATGTTTGAAAAGTACTTTGAAGCAACTCATAAATACTTAGAAAGTTTGAGAGTATGTTGCTTTGAAAAAGTGAAGAAAATTCAGAAAAGTGTAAGAGTTTTGTGTGATTTTGTTATAAAAGTTGTTGTTTGTTGTGAGAGTGTTTTAATGCCTTTATATAGGCTTCCAATCAACCATAATACCCTTAGGCATGAGTAGGTTTCGTTTGGAATGAAAAACAATCAGTTTGGAGTGAAACCTCTTCACTTGAAATCTGAAAAACTGATGCAACAGCTCTCAATAATCGATTACTGCAAATTGGTAATCGATTACCCAACAATCATGTTAACAGCTTTTTGAAAATTCACACAGTGTAATCGATTACTGGTTTTGAGTAATCGATTACTCAACAACACTGTTTGACAGCTTTGTGAATTTACCTTAGTGTAATCGATTACACTACTTTGAGTAATCGATTACCCTATTTTCTAAAAGTGGTAATCTGTTACTCCAAAGTCAGTAATGGATTACTTATAGCTGTTAGAGGTTTGAAAACTCTTTTCTCACTCATGTAACTTGTTACTCAAATATGTTAACCCGTTACATGTTGTTTTTGAAAATCATTTTTATTCACACTTAGATTTTTCTGATTTTCTTAAAAACAATTTTGAGCATTATTAACTAAGTAAGTAAATGAGTTGTAGGGATAGAAGTACCTAAAGACTTAGACTCTAAATCTTTGAAGTTTTATCTTCGATAGTCTTTGTCGGTCTTCATCCTTTCTTCTTTTTGTGATATTGGTGTCTTCATCAAAACCGTGCCAAAGTCAAGAGCAAGATCTTCTTCACAGAGTGTATGTGAGCAATGTGAGACTTGGTAAATTCAGAGGTATTGCTTGATATGGATCATGGAGAAATAACATCATATAAAGAGTACATTCATCTACAAGCAAGACTTCTCCCTTAAATCAAGTCTATGAGAATAGTACCCTATCTTTTACTTTTGTTTGTGAAAAACATGGAGTTCTAGATCTTGATATTACTCTTTTTATGATAGTTTATGTATGCATATATATAAACTAGTGAAAGTTTATAATTATGTGTGCTAGAATGAACACATTAATGCACGATTATGAATTGTTTTGTACACTACCAAAAATGAGAACATTAGTGATGTTTAAAAACAATTTTCTCATATTTTTAATAATCTTAATGGTTTAAGAAAAACTCTTACAAACGATGAATAAACTAATAAAATTTTAAGATGTATTGATGGAAACCTAAAGTAACAGCTATCACATGGAAGCAATGGATATTGTTTAGAGCATGTGGTTAGTAAATATTGTGAAAGTGATTCGCTTTGGTTCCTTATGAACCATTGTTGGAAGTAAGTCCCACGTCGTCTACCTCATTATCTCGGGAATAGTTTAAATACATGTTGGGTTACTCCTCTCATTGCCAATTGGTTTTGAGATGCAACATTAACATGGTATCAGAGACAAAGTTCAACTTCTCTCCGGTTGTCATGAGTCAAAAGATGCCCTTTAGTTATGGTTCAAAAGTAACCCTTCGTCTGGTCGGCAGGCTTATGTGGAGGGGGCATGTTGGGAAGTAAGTCTCACATCGCCTACCTCATTATCTCGTGAATGATTTAAATACGTGTTGGCTACTCCTCTCATTGCCAATTGGTTTTGAGATACAACCTTAACCACCTGGACTTATCAGGGAACCTTTTCTTATGACATTCTATACCCGAAGCTATGAATAAATCCTCATCTTATAATGTTCTAAAGACTTATGACTCCCACCGAGTTTGGACGCATTATCACTATCTTTTATCTCATCCTTTTCCCGTATTGTATCATTTTCATTTTGACGTATGTGTTTAATGAAATGATGTTTAGACAATATTAAGAAACTTCTTATCATGTTGTCTTGGGTGTTAGACAAATTTATCTCTCTTACTCATGTTTTTATGAAATTTCTATATCAAATATAACTAAGGATTTGGTGTCTCGTCCCAAACAATGAAACTAAGGAAACGTGTTGAATTCTAGTTTTGAAAAGTGATAGTATCACCTTCTTAAGGTAGATAGATCTGTATATTCATAAGTAAAAATGAGTATTCATTATTTATAAAAATGAGTATTCAATATTTTTAGTTCCATACCTTTTATTTATAAATAATGAATACTGATTTTCCCTTATGATTTATTTTGAATTCTTATTTTTATTTAAATTTTCTTATATAAATTTCATACGATAAATGAGGGTCCAAAATCTTTTCCCACACCACCTATTAAATATGAGGACAGACCCTGATTCTAAACATAAACCTGGCTTAAAAACACGACATGATTAATGTGATCATTTATCATACTTTTAATGTGCCGAATTTGAAAAAATAATATCTAAGGCAATCACATCATCTAAATTAAGTATATACAAACTAGCTATATATCTTCATGTTTGTATTAACACACATTAAGAGTGTTATTTTACATGTGACAATTGAAGGAAATATCAATCTCCTAGCATAGCCTTTTGCACAAACATATTTTTTATGTGATTTGTTCAAGTGATCATCACATCAATTCTCTTAAGCCAAAATAGAAAAAACTCATTCACAAGTTATTCACATTTTCTCATAATAAAATAATCAATGGATCATAATTCATTAGTCGCAAAGGCATACCCAAATGAATGAAAAATCAAATTATCGAAGGTCTTATAATACTATAATGCATTAAGGAGAACAAAGATCCTACTTCAAACACCAAAAACCAAGATGGATAGGCGTAAATATTACTAATATTATAAAAAACATTTATCATATTATTTTCTTTATTTTTATTATAATAACCCAATTGGAAAATATAATGAAATGAAAGAGATCAAAACATTATATAACATTTAGCACATGACTACAACTTAATTCTTTCAACCATACACGTTGACTTTTTTTTCAGACAAATAAAAATGATGATTTGACTCCAGTTTTAGCATTGATTAAATGATTTTTCTCATTTCAAAAGCAAAAATCCTTTAATTAGTAGTAGTATAAAGTGTAAACAAAGCTATTATGTTGGTTCATAAAAAAACAAAGAAGTTATTGTGAGAATATATATCATTACTGAATAGGGTTTATGTACTCGAGTATTTGGGTTGCGTGGGGTTCAGGTATCGTCATAATTGTGAGGTAATTTGTTTGGAGTTGAGATCCTCTCCAAGTACTATTCAGTACTAGAATGTGATACTTAAATTGATTTGAAAATTAAAAAATATATTTTAATTGAAAATAATTTGAAATCTGTACCTTATAGAAAATTTTAAACGCCACATGTCATCATCTCTGTTTGGACCATGAAAGGATCTGTATTCATTTGTTTGAGGGTGTGAGAATTTTTTCCTGCATTTGTGCAATCACACATGAGGAGTGAATTACATGCTTGTTATTTGTTAATCATGCGATAGTCATGAAGTTTTTGACAGGTTTAACTATTTTAATATTGTATGAAATATATCAATTTCTTGAGTTTAAACTACCGAGAACTATCAAATTCTGCTAGGATGAACATGTTATTTTTTAACCTGATCTTATAGTTAGTTTGTTGTTAGGTTTAATTTTTTGCAGTATATTTCATTAATATGTGTTTACCAATTAAACAACACTTCAATATCCCAAAGCAAGTAGCTACAAGATGAGGGGTTCAAAATCATAGAGCCTTAACAATCACCTTAGGCTCAAGGGTAGAGAGAGTGGTTCACCAAAAAAAAAATATAATAATGAAACCTTACTCCATTAGGAGAGATCGGCTACATGGGTCGATCGACGACATAATGTTTATCATAAATAATGTTCATTAACATGACACATTAATATCTAACTTTTCCTATTTATTTCACTAATAATTTTTTTTGGTCTGCATCTACCTCTAGAAATTGGATTGATCTCTATATTATCTATTAGTCTTACTGGGACTGCTAATGCTCTCTTCCGCACATATCCAAATCATCTAAGGCGTAACACTTTCATGTTTTATAAAATATGACCTACTACATCAACTTTCTCTACAATATATTCTTTCACTCTAATTATTATATATTATCTAGAGTATCCCTAATATAACGGTCTTATTTATTTACATTAAATTTATTATCTTTTGATTATACAAGAAAAGATAATTTAAAATATATATAATTCTTTTCTACTGAAGTCTATAGTCTACAACTACTTACAAACTTTAAGTTCTTTATGATACATCTCAACTCACAATTAGATGATTCAAAAGAATTTCTAAATAATATTGAGTCAAAATTAGACAGTAAACTTGATATTCTAATAGTAATTGAATGTGACAAACTTTATTAATCAAGAATGTTTATAAATTTGAATGGTCGAGTGAGATATGAACTCTACTTTACTTCTTGTACTTGTATAGTACACGTGCAAAATTAATCACTTCATTTAGTAGCTTTTACCTTCACAATTTTCCATCTTTTGCATTCAAATCACCTCTACTTGAAGTCGAGTCAGACTCCTCTCCACTAATGTATTTGGAGAGATAAAATTGTAATATGAGTATAAATTAAAGGATATAAATGTATTATTTTTTTATTTTTATATGTATTTTTATATAACTATCATCTTCATTACTGAAGAGGAGTCTGACTCTCAGAAATCCTAGTGGTTACGTTAAAACATACACATAAAAACAATTTTGAAGTACATGTAATTACGTTCATACATATAAAATCATATGCTTACTTTTCCTTCATTCTAATGTGAGCTCAAGCATTGAAGAACAAAATTGGGTTTCTCCCAAAGTTGAATTGAATTATATAAACTAAACACTCTTCTACATTGCTACTAGATGAAAGGTATGTATCTCTATCAAACAATTTGAGTGAATTTATGCAGATGATGGATGATGCTGGAATGCACTTTTTATTTATTTATATATTATGAACAATTTTGTATGGGTATATTCTTATTTAATTTGAATATTTGAGCTGAAATAATCAGATAGTTTGGTAAATCTGATGTTATTATTTCCACATTCGGATACTTTTTGCGGTTTGGCTAGGAATTGTATAAAACAACCAAAAGAGAAATACTTAGATATAAATCTAAAATAATATTTCTCATTTTTTTTCTTTTCTTTGTTGATATTTTAATGTATACTTTTTACTTCTATAAAAAAATATTTTTCATCGCCTCAATTATTACTTCTTTACTGACCCTTAGCCATAAAAATAGAGCCAACCCTCGAGAAAGCTTTGCCCTAAAAAATATCTATACTCACAAAACCAAAATATGTCTGTACCTAAAAAAACTAAAATGTACTTAGGTCAAAAACTAAATCTAAAGTGTGATTAGTTTTGACTTTTGTTTTAGGACTAAATAATTTTCTTTTAATTCTTATAGTGATGTTTTGTAATAAAAAACACAATTTTTTTCTTATCTTTCTTTGAGTATCTTTGACTTTTGAACAAGAAACCAATTACCTTCAAATCTTTTAAGATATTGTTATTATTGCTATTAAGGATTGAACCCCGACTATCCTTTTTTTTTAAAAAGAAGATGATTTATAATAAAAAAATAATTGAATGAATTGAAATTTTCGATTAGGAATTACAGAATTATGAAAATGTCATCTTCCAGTCACTGGACTAAGTGAATAGACAAATATACATATATGGTGCACTTTAACAGTAAATTTACAATCTTAGTACACCTTTATGAATATTTGTTATTTTAGTGTAATTTTGACACACTCGACAACCCCAACAAAGTTTTACTTTTTTTGCTTCTCACTCATAAGTCAGATACACTGAAATAGTTTTTACTTTAAATTTGTTATCACCCCTAAATCGGCATTAATTTTTTGGAGGGTTTAAAGTAAAAACTCCTACGATGTATCCAACTTACGAGTGAGAAGCAAAAAAAAAACAAAACTCTGTTGGGTTTGCCAAGTGTGTCAAAATTATACTAAAATGGTAAATATTTATAAATGTACATCAAGATTGTAAGTTTACAGTTAAAGTGCATCATATATGTAAATTTAAGTCTGAAATGATCAATAAATTACACTATCATTGTGGTCACTGTGAAGTCAAGAAGGTCTCAACCGTGGGCCCCATTCCATGAGCCATAGGCATCAACATGCTATGCTCTTACAAAATTTAATCATTCCCTATATTATCGTTTGTAGATTGCAATTATTTGTATCTCTCTATCATTGATATTTATCATAATGTTTCCTATCATTGTTCAGGAATCAGGGTTTAAACATTCTATGTTTTGAGTATATGGTATAGTCTTATAAAAAGAAACTTTTTTGGTATGGATTGTCAATACACTTAAATGTGTTATATCATAAATCATATATCTCGTACTTCTAAATCCTAATTAATAGAAAAATGTTAAGTGGAATAAGAATTAATTGATAACAACACCGCTGATATGATTAGGTTATACAAATTGTTGTCTTCTATCATGATAAAGGCAAAACTTATTTTTTGTATTCTCTGTGATAGAAGTAGTGATTAATTTTTAGTTTTTAATAGAAACATCTTTAACTAAAAAAAGTAAAAAAATGAATTGTTTTAGTTCAACATGTTTTTTTGTTCATTTTTCTTGATACATAAACTTGTATCCTTTTAACTAATACAACTAAATATCAGAAGGATAAACATTATTCATCCACATAACTTCCTGTAAGGATTTACTTTAACCTTTATAAGCAATAAGCAACTAATATCATTTCCAATAATTTTTGTTAAAGTTGTTCTTAACAAAATAAGAATATTCTTACTTTGTTCTCTTCTGTTGCATTCTTATTTCTTGAGTTTTATTTTTAAATAAGATTAGTTCTTGATAAATTAGAATAGTTTTTAGTGACCGATGAGAAGAGATGATCTTTATTTGTTGTGATATATTTTATCTATTTTATGCATTTTATTTATCTTTTACTTTATTATATTGTAATTTTTGTTATATTTTGAAATTATCTTTAACGTAATATTTTGTTTTATTTATTTTTGTCCATGTAATTCATTTTTATAATTTACAATAACAAAAATTATTTTTTATTTATACTATATTATATTAATTTTTAATTTATTAATAAATAAATAATTAACTGTCCTTAATATTTTTTTTATATTTATAGTAAAATATGAAAGTGTGAGGTAAATTCTATTATAAGAAAAAATAAATATTTTTCTCAGAACAAAAAAATGTAAATTTTGTTTGTAATTAGAGATGCTTTGAGGACTCATATAAGACAACAAATCTTGGAATACTAAAGCATCTAATACAAAATCCAAATTGTACCCTGTCTAGTCCATTTCCTCTCTGTCCCTCTTTCTATCATATTTTAAAAGTAAAATTAAGAAAGAGAAATATGTGAGAGAGGAAGTGAAAAGAGAGAAAGAGATGAGAAATATAGTGAATTTTAGTGTTGTTTGGTTGTATGGAAAAAGAAGATAAAGAAATGAGTGTTTCTTTCTCACTCTTCCCTGAACAATGATTTATCGTCCAAAATTATGTTTCAAATCATGTCCCGGATTAATCAAAACATTCACTCAATTTAAAAAAAACTATAATATTCATTATTTTTTTATATTTTTGCTTCAATATCATTACTCTGGGATATGATTTGAGACAGCAGATTTTTTATTTATCTTCTTCTCTCATTTTCTCCTCACTTAAGGAAGAGAAATATATATGGTGGGCCCCACTGCTTTTTCTTTCTTTCCCTTTAAATTCCTCTTTCAACCAAACGAGAGAGTGACTTCATTTTTCCTCAACTTCTCTCCTCTCATTTTCTTTCTCTCCTTCTTCTACTCTACCAAAGACTGCCTAAAGAAAAATACATCAAAATCAATATAAAAAATAGAAGTAAATAACACTTTTATCATTTAAATATAATTATATTTAAATATAATTATATGATATTTTTACCTTCCAATGTAAATATCAAAATAACACTTTATCTCTCCCGTATGTAAGAGTATTATTCTCCAAAAACATGCATGACTTTTGTGATTTATTTAAAGATAAGAGATTCATCATTAGAGTAAGTTTAAAAAATTTACTTCACATCATAGCTATTAATTATAGGGAAATATAATAGTTTGAATTAGTGAGTAGATCTAAATTATTGAATTTTCGTAGAATTTATGACTAGGATGTGAAGTAAATTTAAAAAACTTACTCTTAGAGTAAGCGGACGCCGACCCTTATTTAAAATATAATAATAATAGCGAGAGAAGAAGGTTGTGCTCAAAGTATACCATCCTTTTCTTTCCCCCTCTCTCTGTATAAACCTCCAGTAGTTTCCAATGCACAAAAGCAAAGAAGCAAAGCATCTTCTCTTATAGTACCACTGCATTTTATTGCTTTACCTTCCAAGTTTCAACTTTTTCCATTATAAATCTATTAATCTACTATTAAAATTATAGATATATCTTTGTGTGCAATAAATCCACCTAAAGTTTAGAATATATACTCATTCCAAACTATTAATAGACTAAAAACCAGTCAAGAAATTCCTATTTTTGCACCTATTCCTATTTTGAAATGCATGAGACCAACCTATGAGTACTCCCCCATTGAGTTCATCTTTTGTTCCATGTGATATTTATTTCACAAACATTGGATTGAATTAGACCCATTTCACAAGTTTGTATCTTTTTCTTTTTTGGGTTATTGGGTATCCTAAGAGTTCAATAACATGAAACATTCAATTTGTTCATTCATTCTTCAAAAATAGAAGGATTGTTTTTACACCATTTTCTTCATTCACCCTCTTTACCATTTTACATTGAAAAATCTGAAAAGGAAAAGAAGAAGAAGTGAAGTAAATCCATGGGTTCTATAACAGGAAGTTCTAAAGGTTCATGGCACCCCACCATTACTGCTAAGACAAACATCAAGAGTTATTGGATAAATTGGAGGCTTTTGCTTTGTGCAATTTGGGTCTTAGTTGCAATAATCTTCTCATCATTTCTTATTTGGAAGTATGAATGTTTAAGAAGAAAGCCTTCAAGAAATGGAAGCAGAGAAAGGAGAGAAGAGAGAACAGCAGCAACTTTGTATGAGGATGAAACTTGGAGGCCTTGCTTAAAAGGAATTCACCCTGCATGGCTTCTGGCATTTAGAGTTGTTGCATTTTTTTTGCTTTTGGTGCTTCTCATTGTCAATGCTATTGTTGATGGAGGAAGCATTTTTTACTATTACACTCAGTAAGTTCTCATTCCATTCCTTGTTCAATTTTATCTCAAATGTGGCTGCTTTGCAAGGAACACTGATATGATGTCTCAAATAATGTCCTAAATCATGTGTGTGCCAATGAAAATGAAGCAAAAACGGAAAAAAATAATGAAAGTTTAATTTTTTAATTGTTTCCATTGGTGCTGGGACATGGTTTAGAAAAGTAGATCCTTATTTCTTTGGAACTGCATTATGTTTGTAATGGTCAGAAATAGCTATTAGGAATGACAACGAGGAAGATCGGGATACAAACCCGAACCCGAAATTCAAAACCAAAACCCAAACTCAGTGCGGTCGAAAATAAAAGTATCATCCCCAAATCCGTCAGGTTTCGGGTAACCCAAACCAGACGGAAAACCCGAACGCAATCACATCAGGTTTTCTCCATTAAATTCGGGTAGGATTCGGGCGGGTACTCATCGGTTCGGTTTTTATTGTCATCCTAATAGCTACCACTACAAAAGGTTTAAAAATGAAGTTTGTCACATGTAATTTTTTTGAAAAAATTATATATTGTTTAACTTGGTCCCCTTAATTAAGTATAGTTCTTCTTTATCCTACTCAATGAAACAAAAACAATCAAGTCATAGGAACAAATATTTGGAATTTATTAAGCTGTAAACAGAGTTAATGTTCACACTATAATGAAGCTAGAAGTTTATCCAATTGGGTTTTGTTGTATAAATAAACTTTTATACCATTGTATTTAGTCCTTCACTCTTGGAGTTAAGCCTGTATAGTCATTGTGATCAATCACTTTTGCTTTTAGTTAAAGATGACTCTATTTTGAACATTCTTTAAAAGAAAGTAAAGTCTTACCTGAATTTTTATGCCAATTTAAGCATCTAGTCAAACCACAATTTATGACCTGTGAGGGAAGCCTAGTATTTCAGAACTTGCTGAATTAATTATGCATATCTAGAGTTTTTTGGCATTTATTGATTATTATTTTTTCTTGTGTAATGAAACAGATGGACTTTTACTTCAATCACCATTTACTTTGGGGTAAGTATGAAGGGCCTAATATCTGATTTTTCTGTAATTATGTTACACATGGATCAATTATCAAGTACTATCTTTGTTCATTTTTATAAGACCTTTTTATGATTTTTGTTTTAGTCTTACTTATAAGATATTTTTCAAAGTTCAATGTATAATAAATGAATTTGCTACCAGAATACCATTATTTACTGAAACAATTTAATTGGAATGAGAAAATGATTTAGTTTCATTAATGAATGATAGTTTTGTTAAATGTGATATAATTATTTCATGGAATGATTTAAATTGTGTACCGCATCACCTGATGCAAACATAATATTACGGTTGTGGTGACTGCCGCAACCGCATCACACCGCAATTACAGTGTGACTCCAAATCATAATGTTGTGGCCGCATCGAGTCGCAACACAACGGCATTGGACCGCATTAGGCCGTATCGGATTCAAAAATGTTGTTTTAATAATAAAATAATTCACACCGCAATGGCCGCAATCCGCATCGTAATGATGTAATCGCAATAGCCACAACCATTACCGCAATCCGCATCGCAATGATCGTAATCGCAGTAGCCGCAACCGTTACCGCAATCGCGACTGTAACCACAATTTAAAAAATACTGGACTTTCCTCAAACTACCCAAAAGTTAGTTGTAAAAAGTACAAGAGGTAGCATGTAATTTTTTTATGTAATCACATACCCTATTGTATTTGATTTTTCAGCTAGGATCCTTACTCTCAATGTATGGTTGTAACCAACATCATAAGAAAGCCAGTGGTGATAAGGTTGATAATGTGGATGGAGATGCTGAACAAGGAACATATAGTGCTTCAGCACTTCCACTTAGTTCTAATCCATCTAACCAAGAGAAAACATTGGGAGCCACAGAAGAAGATCTTGTTCCACAATATGCAAGCACTTGGGGTTATATCTTTCAAATAATGTTCCAGGTACATTTTGGGAATTAAGTCCCACATTACCTACCTCTTATACATGTTGGATACTCCTCTTATTGCTAACTTTTTTTTTATTGTCATGGCCAAAATATGTCATTTAGTTATGAGTCAAATGTAACATTTCGCCTAGTCCGGAAGGCTTATGTGGAGGGGGCATGTGGGGAAGTAAGTCTCACATTGTCTACCTCATTATCTCATAAATGGTTTAAATACCTAATTCAACTACCAAGATGATTTTTTCTCTCTTAATTCTTCAAACATCACTTTTTATATAACTCTAATGAGCTTAATTCTTAGTTCATTTTCCCTTCTTTTACCCATTATGAAGATTTTCAAGTTAAGATCATAATATGATATCATCATGATGTTTATAGAAGTGTGGGTGGTATAGATTTTCCATTGACCACATTGATTTTTGTTTCTTCACTTGTGAATAGATGAATGCAGGTGCTGTAATGCTCACTGATTGTGTATTTTGGTTCATAATGGTTCCATTTCTAACCATTAAAGATTACAACCTAAATTTTGTAAGTAACATTTATGACCTTAGATAGATGCGTATTGAACAAAGATTTGTTGTCCCAAATCATGTCCTAAACATATGTTAGTTGCTTATCCCAAATCATTGACGCGAGACAGGATCTGGGACAACATATCCCTGTTACTTACTTATCTTTGTTACTACTAGCTCTTACAAAAACCTTCAAAATCTAATCATAAGTTAAATTCTCATGTGGCAGTTGGCAGTCCTTATGCACACAATAAATGCTGCTTTTCTCTTAGGAGATACAATTTTAAATTCATTGGTGAGTTTCTGCATTTGATTTCAATTAATTGGTGTCTCATTTCAATGCTTATATTTCTGAAAACTCTTACTCTTATCTTATTCAGCGGTTCCCATGGTTTAGAATAGGATACTTTTGCCTATGGACAGTGACATATGTGATCTTCCAATGGATTGTTCATGCTTGTATTAATATCTGGTATAAACTCTTCAATTTAATTTTGGTTTAATTACTATGAAAACATATCATACAACATTGTCTAATGTAAGTTTCTTGTGTGCAAAAATAGGTGGCCATATCCATTTCTCGACTTGTCATCCCGGTTTGCTCCTCTATGGTATATTATATTAGGAAAAGGATATATCCTCTTATGAATTCTCCCACACCATACGAAAAGTGACATGTGTCACAAAATTATACTTTGTTTATTAATGATTGGTTTACCTCTGACTTTTGTCACTTTCTTGTGGTGTAGGAGAATTTGATAGAAGAATCATTCCTCGTAATATTAATAAGAAATTTAAATTTTATCCCATTCCCATTAAAAAAGGAGAAAAAATATGCAATGACACTGAGTTTAGGATATGAGTTTTATACATTGTCACTGCATATTTCACCATTTATGTTTAATCTAATCATCAGTAACTTTTTCCAAAACAAGTAATATAAATAAATTATAGATAATAAAATGACGACATATAAATTTTTACACTGACAGCGAATATACATTACCCTTTATAAAAATTAGTATCACTTTGATTTCATTCTTGTTCTAGTAGTGTTTTCTACTTGAGCTTATTTGTTAATCTTTTTGTTTATGACCTTATTTGATTCCTAGGTACCTTATAGTGGGATTTCTACATATTCCATGCTATGGTGTTTTCACTTTGATGATGAAGCTTAAACATTATGTGTTGTCAACACGGTACCCGGATTCGTATCAAGTGTTAAACGACTTCAGATTAGGACCAAAGTAGCTTGGTTTTCTGCAGAATATTTAATTTTACCATAGAAAAATGGAAGAGAAAGAAGGGAGAAAATGAATCACACTATGTGTACTATACAAGTATAAATTCACATGTGAAAAGACATGTTGCAAAAGGTATCAGTTTTTTATTTATTTAAATTTTAGCAGTTTAACTGGCAAGTTAATGAAGACAATCTCTCCCAAAATAATAATATATATATATGTCTTGAATCAATCAATTTCCTCGAAGTAATATATAAATGTTATTTTTATATTTTAACACTTTGTAATGAAGTGGTACTTTTTCATTGGAGAGAGACAGAATTTTGGGACGGAAACAAGGACATGTGATCCCTATTCCAAGAACTGGAGTTTGACTCTTATTTTCTCTAGGGTGGAAACAGGTCAGACCATACTAGATTTTGCCTTAAACAGGCCGGACTTATATAGCATATAAGAGCTTGAGTCTGGCATGTTAGCCTATTTAATAAAAAATCAAAGCCTAGGCCTGACTTGTTTAAAAGCCTAGTCTGACTTGTTAGCATGTTTAAAGATATGTTAAGGTAAAAAATTCAACACATTATGTATAAACTAAAAAAATTATTATAATTATAACAATTAGTGTGAAATTTTTTACAATGTTATAACAATTATTTCATCATCTTCCAATGTTGCGTAATGTATTTGAAGAATTTGTAGTGCATTTTATGTTAGAATATACAAAACAATGTATTTTAATATTATAGTAAAATATGATATTGTTCTAATATTTAACATGAGTTGGGTTATTTACTTAAGCATAAGTCTAAACAATTAAATATTCAAGTATTAAATAGCCTAATCTTTAAGTTCTAGTGGATTTACATAAAAAAAAATTATTATTTAATTTTTTGTACATGTTACAAAAATAATTTATAAATGTATAATAACATTACATAAACCGACCTGTTAGACTTAATAGGCTTTTTAATAGACTCTTTTACCCTAGTTAATTTTCTGCAACACTTCAACATGGATGTCAATAGTTTTGAATTCTAATAACTAATCTGACTAAGCATTGATTCTTGAATTATCCTTTAGTTTTCACTCTTTTCTTAATTACTAGAGTACATTTCAACGCTTATTTTGTTGTAAAATATTTGCCACCTCTTGAGAAACAAGTAAATAGTTATTGCATCATTGCATGTGCCTTATATTCACCGACGAAATACCATGAATCATGAGAGAGTTTAGAAATGATCTGCCGGTTTTCATACCAAGAATCACCAACGCCAATACTCTACAAAATATTAACATTACCCTTAGTTCCAAATTGTGTAACGTATCATAGGCCACAATATTGTGCTGATTATCACAATCGCATTACATTGTAACTGTGATGAGACATCGAATCAGAATGATGTGTTCATATCGGATCGTGGTACAATCATATCAGACTACATTGAATTTAAAAATATTTTTTAATCATAAACAATTCACAATGCAACGACACAATGCACATGGCAATGAGTCTTGACCATAATCGGCATGGCAACCGCAACACAACCCATCAAAACAATAATTACACGCTTCATCATTTAGGCAATGTACCATCTACCAGATTTGACATACCACATATCACATGTCACGTCCATTATAAAATACATTTTATAATAATAATATAAAAAGTGATAAATTAGATACCGCACACGTGCGAAAAGTATGAACAAAACAAATTGAGCACATAGTATGTGTGTGTTTATATAAGAATAAGTTATGCATGTCTAGAAGCTTCACAAGATTGAACCTTTTCCACTCCATTTTGAAACCATTCCGGATTGAACCAGGTTCGCTTGCTTGGTTGGGGAACCTTGAATCATTGCAAGAGTACCAATTTGAGGTACTTTTGTGAACCAATATGCTCTGATTTACATATGGATACTTAGTCCCAAGAGAACCAACATTGAATGCGTCATCTTCCTCATCCCTGAGTTTTAAGTCGTCATAGCTCTAATGATGCAACTCCAGCCACATATAGTCAATGAAAAGGATTTTTAAGTTAGACACATGCAATGAGTTGCCTAACAAAGTTGGCACATACTGTTGGGAACAAACGATCAATCAAATAGTAAAAGAGAAGAGAATAACACAGGGAATTTGGTAATGAGGTTCGGCCAATTATGCCTACGTCCCCGGGAGCTTTGAGAGGCTACCACTATGTATTATTAGAGAATAAGGATTTGTGTTTAGCTAGTGTTCTCATTCTTACATTAGGTTTACATAACATAAATATATAGTCATCTACCCCAACCCTTTACATCAGCCTAAACTCATAACTTGTATTGTTGTTATGATGAGAAGATGTTCGATCCATTGAATATGAGTCATTGCACAACAATCTCCACCTTGACGAATATCATCAATCTCCATATTCCACCATTGGGTTGGGGCGCTCCATAGTCCAGCATTAATGAATGTTCAGCAAGCTCAGACAATGTCTGAACTTGTCTATGGTAACCGACTTGGTTAACATATCAGCTGCATTTTCTGAAGTGTGAACCTTCTGCAATAGTATTTGCCCACAAGCTACCAACTCTCTGATCTTGTGAAATCTCACATCAATATGTTTGGTCCTAGCATGATACACCTGATTCTTTGCCAAGAAGATAACACTCTGACTGTCACAATGTAGCGGAACTCCACCTTACTCAATGCCTAATTCATTTACCAACCCCAAAAGTCATAGAGCTTCCTTAGAAGCTTCACCAACTGCCATGTACTCCGCTTCAGTTGTGGACATAGCAACAACAGACTGAACTGATGATCTCCACATAATTGGTCCACCTGCAAGGGTGAAGACAAACCCTATTGTGGACCTCCTATCATCAAAGTCTCATGCATAGTCCGAATCAACATAACCAACCACTGAAGGCTTACTCTGTTGGCTGCCAAACATGATACCGAGACTTGTAGTCCCCTTCAAATATCTGAAAATCCATTTGACTGCTTCCCAATGTTGCTTCCCTGGTTTCGACATGTACTTGCATACTTGACTAACTGCATGTGCCAAGTCCGGTCTAGTACAAACCATATCATACATTAAGCAACCAACTGCACTGACATATGAAACCTTTGACATGTACTTCTTTTCTTCATTTGTCTTTGGACACTAATCTAGGGAAATCTTGAAGTGATTTGCCTGGAGTGCTCACTACTTTAGCATTACTCATATCAAATCTCTCTAAGATCTTTTCAGCATAGCTTTTCTGAGAGAGCCATAGCTTTTTAGCTTTCCTATCCCTGTGAATCTCCATACCAAGAATCTTCCTAGCAGCCCCTAAATCTTTCATGTCAAACTCCTTGCCCAACATGACTTTCAACTCATAGATATCACTCAAATGGTTAGCAGCAATCAACATATCATCAACATAAAGTAGCAGAAAAATAAAAGAACCATCATCAAGACTTCTTACATAAACACAACAATCATACTCACAGCGCTTGTACCCAAGCTTCAACATATAAGTGTCAAACCGCTTGTACCACTGTCTGGGGGACTGCTTCAACCCATATAGAGACTTTTTCAACTTGTTGTCGTGCCCCGATTTTCGGCCGCACGACTTTGTTAGAGTCGCCACTACATTTTATAGTAAAAAATGTAGAAAATGTATTAGCACCCTGTCCGCCCATTTTAAATGGTACCCTCACTAAATTGCATGACTTAATTTATACTTTACACTTATTTGGTTATTTACTTAATTATTAAAAAGAACAAAATTTTATTTTATTTTTGTTGTGTCTGACAAGATGTGATTTTGCTCCTACGTATCCCTATAAAGATAAGGAATCAAGACTACGTAGTTCTTTAGGTAGAAAAAGATTTGTTAGTTAGGTTAATTTTATTATTGTTTAGAAAATGTGATGTTTAATCTTAACTAATTTTATATTAAAATGAGTGAAGTACGACTCTTGTGTCCGATACCGCATCTCATATTAAAGATTAGCTAAGATATTCACCCTCTTTGTGTTTAAAAGATGTTTAAATTTATGATCTTCGAAATAGATGAATCAACAGAAATTAATTTCCGTATCACATAAAATTTTAAAGGAATTATGAAGAAGGGTTGAAACTTTGTCATATAAAAATATACAAATATACTTATTACACTACCATTATTATAGTGCACTTATGGTCCAATTTATTAAAACAAGTTCTGGGATAAATAAGCAAGATATATAACAAAAGAAAAGAATGAGGATAACA
Organism: Lupinus albus; assembly: GCA_009771035.1. NCBI lineage: Eukaryota > Viridiplantae > Streptophyta > Magnoliopsida > Fabales > Fabaceae > Lupinus > Lupinus albus. The sequence goes on from CM020009.1 coordinate 14,204,386, forward strand.
ACATTTACCTGACGCTAGTCACGTGATGCTAGAAGCATGTTGATAACTGCACCAAGGATAAAAAGGAACCCAGGGTTGCACTCTTTTAGTCCTTGGTCACACTTGATCTCAAAGCATGCATCACAACTTAGACCGTCATTGAATAATTTTATGCTCAAATCTGCATTGTTTATCCCATAACCTTGGTTAATGTATAGGTTCCCTTACCTACATGCTCCATTCATTGTCCCAGAAGCACCACTTCTACCATAGAAAGTGGCATGTGCACTGCTGAAAATAACATCCAATTTCTAGCGTCTCATGCTCAATGTGTTCAGCATGCATGGGCTTTGTCTCCAACCTTTAGTTTTGCCTCCTGTTGAAATTTTGTAATTCTCACTTGTACTTGATTGATTAGATTGGGTTTTGTAGCTAGAACTAGGTGGGCTGGCTTAGTTTAAACACTTACTTAGAAGACTTACTATAAGTAGCTTCAGTTTTCTGTTTTGTTAGTTAATAACTGAACAATATTGCCAATAACAGAAATACGCACTATTCATCATCTTCTTCACTCTCTTCTCTTCGTTTTCTCTGCAAATCTTCCATTCTTTGTGTTCCTTTATTTCTTCTCTTCCAACAGTGGTATCAAGAGCTAGTTGTGGATCAAGGGAGGTGTAGAGGTAGAAGTAAGAAAGTGGGTAGCAAGAACTCGAAGAAAAATTCAAGAAAGTTGAAGAAGGGGCTATGGCAACCTCGAATGGTTTTTCAATGAATCCACCAATCCTGGATGGCAAAGATTTCGACTATTGGAGCATTCAAATGAGAGTTATCTTCAGATTCCAAGATTGCTTGGATGTGGTGCAAGGTGGAGTTCTTCCCTTGAATGAGACTCCAATAGAGGCAGAAAAGGCTGAGTTCAGAGAAGCCACAAAGAGAGATTCCAAAGCAACCTTCTTGATCCATCAGTGTGTGGACATGGCTAACTTTGACAAGATATCAGCTGCATCAAATGCCAAGGAAGCCTGGGAGATTCTTGACAAGTGCTACTCAGGGAGTACCAAGGTCAGGAAAATGAGGTTGCAGTTTTTAAGAAGGCAATATGAGCTTGTGTAGATGGAGGATCATGAGACAATCTCAGATTACTTCACGAAGATTCATGGGTTAGTGAACTCAATGACGACTCATGGTGAGCAGGTAGCAGAGCAAGGCATCATTGAGAAGATTCTCAGAACCTTGACAAATAGGTTTGATCATGTGATTGTTGCAATTGAAGAATCAAAGGACTTGGAGAGATTAAGGCTTGATGAGCTTCAAGGCTCATTGGAGGCACATGAGTAGAGATTGCTTGAGAGGATTGCAGGCAAACAATCTCAGCAAGCCTTAGTAGCTAAGTTCATGAAGAAGCATGGCTTCTTGAATCAATTGGATAGCAATAAGACTCATGACAATTGGCTTGAAGGTAGGAAATCTAATAACTCAGAGAGGTCAAGACCTGAAACCAGTCACCAAGGTTCTGGTGCAGAACCTAAGTACACTAAGAATCTAAGCAATCAAGGTGGGAGAAAGAAGAAAGACAAGAGCAAGATTCAATGCTTTAATTGTAAGAACTAGGGTCACTATGCCTCTGAATGCAAAATGAAAAGAAGGTATAAGGAGGCTGAGGCAAGGTTAGCCAAAGAAGAAGACTCGGGAGAAGAAGTTTTGTTGCTGGCAGAAGAATTGGTGTCTAGTGAAAATGACTTAAAGAGTCAAGAATCTCAAGAAGCAGGCATGATGGTGACAATAGATTCTTCACAGCAAACCTCTGAAAATTGGTACCTAGACACAGGGTGTTCCAATCATATGACTGGTCACAAGGAATGGTTTACCACTCTTGATGATTCAGTCAAAACCAAGGTTAAATTTGCAGACAACAACTTCATAGATGCAGAGGGCATTGGCAAGATTGAGGTTCAAAAGAAAGATGGAACAACTTTTGTGATATCCAATGTCCTATATGTTCCAATAATGAAGAACAACTTGATAAGTCTTGGACAATTACTTGAGATGGGCTATAGAATTAATTTGGAAGATATGGTGCTTAAGATCTTCAACAATCATGGGAGACTAATCTTGAAGGCTCCACTCTCTAGCAACAGAACCTTCAAGATTGGGATTCAACTGAAAGATCAAAAGTGCCTAAAAGCCTTAGCAGATGAAACCAGGATTTGGCATCAGAGATTCTGTCATTTGAACATGAGAAGCCTAGAAATGATGAGCAGGCTGGAGATGGTTGAAGGTCTACCCAAGATAAGGTGTGAGGGTGACTTATGTGAGGAATGTCTCACTAGTAAGCAAACTAGAAACAAGTTCAGCACACAAATCATAACTCATTCAAGCAGACCTCTTGAAGTAGTCTACTCTGATGTTTGTGGCCCATTTGAAGCTAAATCTCTTGGAGGAAATCAATACTTTGTGACCTTTAGAGATGACTACACCAGAAAGTTGTGGGGTTTCCTGATCAATAGAAAAAGTGAGGTACTTGGCAGATTCAAGACATTTAAAGCAGCTGTTGAAGTGCAATGTGGCAAGAAACTGATGTTGTTAAGAAGTGATGGAGGAGGTGAGTATGTGTCCCATGAATTCCAACACTTCTGCATCAAGGAAGGGATCACTCATGAGGTGATTGCACCATATACTCCCCAACATAATGGAGTAGCAGAAAGAGTGAATAGAACTCTGCTAAACATGGTAAGAAGTATGTTGAAAACCAAAGGGCTTCCTAAAAGGTTTTGGGGTGAGGCAGTGTCAACTGCATCATATGTTCTAAATAGGAGCTCAACAAAAGGACTAAATGGAATGACACATGAAGAAACATGGACAGGAACAAAGCCTAATGTGAAGCACTTAAAGGTTTTTGGGTCAATCTGTTTCAAACACATTCCAGATAGCAAGGGGAAGAAACTTGATGACAAAGGACATAAGCTGATCCTCTTGGGATATCACACTACAGGATCTTACAAATTGTATGATCCAAAGACAAATACAATATCCTATAGCAGAGACATAAAATTTGAAGAATCTCAAAACTGGGATTGGAATACAATAAGTGAAGCAGTGACAAGTAGAGCTGACCAGATGAACATAGATGATAAACAAAGTATTCAAGAAGAAAACATAACCAGTGAGCCTGAAGTTGCAACAGATACAAGAATTGAGGACAAACCTCAAAGAAGTAGACACTTACCTACAAGGCTAAGGGATTATGAGGTATTTCTTGATGCTTCAGTGATACCAGAAGGTGATCTAGTGCACATGGCACTGTTGGCTGAGATGGAACCAATCAGTTATGAACAAGCATCTAAAGAGGAGTGTTGGATTGAAGTAATGAAAGAGGAACTAAGGTCTATAGAAAGAAACCAGACCTGGGAGCTCACTGCATTACCCAAAGGAAATAAGGCCATCACTGTGAAATGGGTGTATAAACTGAAACTCAAACCAGATGGAACAGTTGCTAAGCATAAGGCCAGATTGGTTGGAAAGGTTTCTTGCAAAGGCCAGGACTTGACTTTGATGAGGTATTTGCACCTGTGGCCAGAATGGAAATAGTGAGACTTGTCATTGCTCTAGCAAGCTCAAGAGGATGGACTCTAAGTCAACTAGATATCAAATTAGCCTTCTTAAATGGACCTCTAGATAGGGAAGTCTATGTTACTCAGCCACAAGGATTTGAAGTTCCAAATGAGAAATAGAAGGTGTATAGGTTGCACAAGGCTCTCTATGGACTAAGACAAGCTCCTAGGGCTTGGAATAGAAGAATAGATAGCTTCTTCTTGAAGCAAGGTCTCATAAAGTGCAAGAATGAGTATGGCATCTACATCAGAGAAACCAGTGGTGAAGCTGCTATAATAATTTGTCTTTATGTGGATGATCTCCTCATAACAGGCTCCAGTGCTGAAGAGATTGAAGATATAAAAGTCAGGCTGAAGCATGAATTCGAAATGTCTGATCTAGGATCCCTTTCATACTTCCTAGGGATTGAATTCACAACAACAACAAAAGGAATCTTGATGCATCAGAAGAAGTACATCTTAGAAGTGCTCAAGAGGTTCAATATGCATGATTGCAACTCATCCACCACACCAATTGAGGTTGGAGCAGTACTAAGCAATCAAACAGTAGGTGAAGAAGCAATAGATTCAACCTTATACAAGTAGATGATTGGCTCTCTTAGATATGTATGCAATTCAAGGCCTGACATAGCTTATGGAGTAGGAGTTGTTAGCAGGTTTATGGAGAATCCCAAAGCATCTCATCTTCAAGCTACCAAGAGAATTCTTAGATATCTAAAAGGCAGCTTAGGCTATGGAGTCCTGTTTCCCAACAAAACATATGAAAACCAGAGAATTATGCATGGATTTATTGATGCAGACTGGTTTGGGGACAAAGATGACACGAAGAGCACAAGTGGTTATCTATTCAAGCTAGGAAGTGCCTCAATCAGTTGGAGTTCTAAGAAACAAGATGTGGTTGCACTCTCAACTTGTGAGGCTGAATACATTGCAGCCTGTCTAGGAGGATGCCAAGGCTTATGGCTGCAAGCTCTGCTGAAAGAGATGAGGATCTATGTGGAGGAAACTATGGTGATTTATGTTGATAACAAGTCTACAATTAACTTGTTCAAAAATTCAGTCTCTCATGGTAGAAGCAAACATATTGAGACAAGTTTTCACTTCTTGAGAGACAAAGTTGAAAAGGGTCACTTGGTGCTGGAATTCTGTACCTCTTTGCAGCAACAAGCTGACATCTTTACAAAGCCATTGAAGTAGGATTCATTCGTGAAGAAGATGAATCAATTAGGTGTAATTAATCTAGATAGTTTGAATTAAAGGGGAGTTTTAAAATTTTGTACTTCTCACTTGTACTTGATTGATTAGATTGGGCTTTGTAGCTAGAACTAGGTGGGCTGGCTTAGTTTAAACACTTAGTTAGAAGACTTACTATAAGTAGCTTCAGTTTTCTGTTTTGTTAGTTAACAACTGAACAATATTGCCAATAACAGAAAGACGCACTATTCATCATCTTCTTCACTCTCTTCTCTTCGTTTTCTCTGCAAATCTTCCATTCTTTGTGTTCCTTTCTTTCTTCTGTTCCAACACCTCCAACCTTTAGTTTTGTCTCCAACCCTTCCCCAATTTGTCTACAACTCTCGCAGGTGCAGATCCACTATATAATAGACTTAGTCAAGAATGAAGATTGACAACTAATGATTCCAACTGTTATGCTTGATAAAGAGAAGAAGTTTTTTATTTGGGCAATCATCTTTGTCCTTGGAAATGCACAACACGGTGGAGATAAGGAGACCGAGTGAAGTTGGAACTAGACAATTACATTGTTTTAGAGAACATAGGAAGATGTGGGTCTAGAGAAATGAGAAAAGAAAAGAAAGGTTATGTGGTTTATGTTGTCACTGTATAGGTTTGTTCATAGAGAGGGGGAGATAAAAAATTAAGATGTAAAGGTTAGATGTATAAATATAAAGGTCTTCTAGATATCATTCAGAGAATGTCGAGGGTAGATATGTAGGTGAGGCAGTAGTCGAAGATAGTGTTTGAGCCATGTGATAAATAAAACAGGAAATTTGATATTGAACAATGTTTAAATAATGAATGTTAAGTAATGCCCAAGTGTTGTATTTTTGTTGATGTGTGCTGGATTTAGTGACTTCCATAGAGGCATCCGTCTAGAAATGGGAGTAAGACATTTGGGGTCTGCATTGAAATGGCTTAAGATCGTGTGTGTGGAGTGAAACCAAATAGAAGGTGAAGTTGAAGGTGTCAGTGGGGTAGAAGTGCTAGCAACTCTTATGTGTGTGTGCTGGTGTTGATGAAAAAAAAGTTTACGCTAGAACACTATGAATGTGGAAGGGATTATGAGATTTTTGTGTGATGTGTTAATGAAGAAGAAGAAAAAAAAAGGTTATGCCAGAATACTGTGAGTCTTGAAGGGAATATGAGACATGAACAGATGTGGGATATATCCTTGTTATCTCCTCTGGTTGGCTGCTTTGTGTTCGGTGTTCTCTAATATGCTAAGGTGTTTCCAATATGTCACTGATCTTTGAATTAACTCCCTTTTTCATTCTGGTTTCTACCTTTATTTATAATGCTTGGGACTCTCCTCCATATTGGTAATTTTTTAATTGCCAATCCACCATTTAATACCTCTTTATGTCATGATTTTATTTCTATTTTTTACTCTAATTGCCTTATTAAGCTCATCCCCTTATGGTATGCTAATCATTGCCTATTAATGTTGATTATCACCTTAATGATGTTTTGTTACTGATTTGATTTTCTTTGCCTTTCAGTAAAGGAATGCATAATAATGAGAGGATCGTCCTATTAATATGTTGGCTGGAAACAAAGGAGGAAATCTGGTTTTCCTAGTTTTCTTTTAGTAACCGAATCTGATCCATTTTTAGGCCGAGAGATGCATGATTGTAGAGATTTGTTTATTATTATATTTTTGTTTGGATGGAGCATAATGTTTCTTCTATGAAACCGTTAGCAAGCCCAGCCATTGCACTGCTTGAATTGAGCACAATACTTATTGCCCACTTTATTTTAAATTGAGACAATGTTATTATTACATAGCTAATCACATGTGTGCTGCCATTGTTTGAGATAATTCCATGGCTTGAATTTTGGCCACAAAAGTTGTTATTCTTAATTCTAGCATATGCTTGCAAAAAATTCTATCGTTCAAATTGTGCAATTGAGACATTGAATCTCCTAAGTCTCAAAATGTTTTGATATTGTGTTTTTTTTATTTTTTATTTGGTAAAGGTATTTTGGCCGGACAAAATTGGGTACTCACAGCTGTCGCGCCCGGATTTTCGGCTACGCGACCTCTTGAGGAGTCGCCACCACGTCTTTTGCGGTTAAAACGTGGAAAACTCGAATTATGCCCGAATTGGATAAATTGGTCTTTTAAACTAGAGTTGTGAGTTCAGGAGACGATTACGAATTGGGGATGGTATTAGCACCCCGTTAGCCTGTTATTAAACGGTACCCTAACTAATTGCATGTTTTTAATTTACCCTTATTTATTAAAATTAAATTGATTAAACAAAATGTTTATTTTTTATTTTTGTGTCTGATAAGAGTTTATCTTGTGCCTATGTATCCCTCGATGCAATAGGGAAATCAAGACTACGTAGTTCTTTAAGAAAATCGTTTGTTGAATTGGTTCAATTAAAAATTAGTTTGATTGAGAGTTATTAAAAATTGGTTTGAGTTTAGTTGAAGGGGAATTAATAGATGAAGAGTCAACATTGATTGCTTACCCTCTTTTTACTTTGATAAATAGCAGAAGCAGTACAAGTGTCCGCGACCGGTTCTCGGCTCGAAATAAAAAGAAAGACACAATACGAGTTATAACCTCGCTATTGAATCCCAAAAACAATTTTTATTTTTTTGAAAATAACTTAAACTTTTTTAAAGAGAATTTTTGTTAATAAAAATTTATATTAGTTATTAATTTCTTAATTCGATAAATAACAGAAGAAGCTGTACAAGTGACCGCGACCGATTCTTGGCTCGAAGTAAGAATTAATTAGATCGTGAAATTGTTATTATATTTTTAAAATGATTTGAGTGATTCTAGTTTTAATCCTTGAATTATAAAATTGATTTGGCTTATATTATAACACAAAATATACTTTTTCTATCAATTATTAAGAGACAAAATAAAATGATATGGCTAAAGTAAATAATTAAAACAGTGGGCCTAAGGATCCAAAACAGTAACCCAGCTGAGATGGGTAGGAAAATGATATAGAATTAGGGATTTCATTTTTTAGGATTTGAGTGAATGGGAAGGGAGCTTCTTCTCCCCAAACCGCCGCCGGTCTCGATATGGAGTCGGTAGAGTCGCCGATTAGGAGGTCGCTAGGGACTGTTGCGATGCAGACGATAACCGCTGGGCACGGTGGCACGCTTTGAACCGTCTCGTTTTCGAATGGAGGACGATGGCGATAGAGAGACTTCTTCTTCTCAGGCCATATTTCCGGCGAGACCTCCAGCATTCCTGTCATGGCTCCGGTGGCCATCGAAACCAGGTAACAACCTGATTGTTTTCCTCCTTGTTTGGACCGAAATGATCCTCCTTCACGCAGTGGCGGAGGGACACCCATGGATCCCGAATGCCTTGATGATATAGTTGTTAAATTCATTGGTTTTATGATTTTTATATTGATTCACGTGGTACTGAATTTTTATTTGGTTGAGGCTGGACACAGTTTCTTTCTATCTTTAGGAATTAACTCTAAACCATGCACGTCAAGTTTTTTTTCATGTGTAATATAACTTTAATGTAGGATAATCTAGGTTGTGATAAATTTATTCCTTGTGTTTTCTTTTTAACCATTGTCATGCATCTTGCCTTTTGGATATTAAGGGCTTGAAAATGGTTTGAGTTTCTTTTTTTGCAGTTTTAGATTCAAGAGGATAATCTGATTGTAGTATTTTTATTGGTTGATTTACCCTTAGTTAATATAACATCTCAAGGACGGGATGAGGAAAGAACCCTTTTTAATTTAGATGGTTTCAAATAAAAAATGCATATTGATATTACTCAGATTCACACACACATATATATATATATCAAAGCACACATATTCACGTCTTTACTCTTATCACGATGACCATACTTCAAATATGATGCTAACAAATTGTTAAATACGATGAAACACTAACCTTTGAAGTTTGTTAACTTTGTCTTTGTTTGTTATCTCCAACACTCCATTATTATACCTTCCAATGTCCCTTATCCTTATGCTATATGCTTCACTTTTTGGCAGATTGGATGTGAAACAGAAAAGAAAAAGTTATGTGTCTCTTTCTCTCCTTTTCTAGTGTTCTCTTTGTTTTCTGTCTGGTGTTTCTGTGTATGATTTATGTGTTGAGTTGGATCCTTCAGACCTTTGCCACTTCTCAGACGACTTTCTATTTTTTCTCCAATGGTCATCAATTGACGAAATCCCTGAGATACACATCCCAACATCATACCATAAAATGGTGGTTGGAGAGTGTCTATGAACATCGATAGCTTGAGTTTCACCTGAGCGGCTACTTCTACCCATCTTTGGACATACTTATTGAAAGCTTCATCCTCTCTCTTGATCATAGTTTTTAGTTGTGTCCTATTAGGAGCTATATCAATGTTGTGATCTTAATGCTTGACAAAGGAAACACATAAATCCTTGAAACATTGAATTTGTGAACTTTCAAGACGCAAGTACCAAGTGGTGGCAGCTCTAGTTAGGCTTTCTTGAAAGGCATGGATCAACAACTTGTCGTCTCTGATATAGGGAGTCATTTTTCAAGTATACATAGTCATATGGTCTTTGGGAGAAGATGTCCCTTGATACTTGTCGAACTCTAGTACTTTGAACTTTGGTGGCACAACCAAATCGGAGACTAAGCATATGTCAGTGACGTCATTCATGCCATATGAGTTGGCTTCTTCAATGGCTTTGATTCTTTTCTCTATGGCTTTTATTTCCTCTCGATATTGGGGAGTGGTGGAGTGGCTACAGTTGTCTTGGCCAGCTAGGATCTCCATATGAAAGGAAAATCACAAATCGGCTTCTGAGAATGGTATATCAATCTGGGCAACTGATTTATTTCCTCTTCTGATTCACTGTAGTCGAGTCCAATAATTTCACCTTGAAAAGTCAAATTTCTAACCCATGAGCGCCCTTAACATTTGATCATGAAATGCATGTTACATGTTTGGATATGAAGTGTATGAGTGAATGGGATGATGGTGCATGAATGATGTATGTATGTTTTTGTTTAATTTTTGGAATAAACTTTTTTTTCCGAATGAGGTATGATGTATGCAATTTTGTGGTGTGATGATGTATGGAATGCGATGTTTGAATAACTTATTTGTTTTTTTAATAGGTACATGAATGTATGCTTAAGTGAATGAATGAATGTGTGAATGATATTTCTGATTTTTTGCTCACGATATGAATGGATGAATGATGTATTTTTTTTAATGAATATTTGACTGGTGTATTTTTTATATTTGAATGAATGTATGTATGAATGATGCATTTTCAAGTAATGTATGTATGAATAATATGAATGATCATGATGTGAGTTAATGTCAATGCATTTGTTATGCTCATAGGGTGTGGTACCCTATTTTGGAGAAATATAGCCTTAGTTACAATATAGTAAAATATCATGGTGGACTCTACGCCTATTATATTGTTGAGGCCAGCTCGAAGTTAAACGATATAACTCTGAGCTCATTAAGATGATGAACAATTTTTCTAGGGCGTTTAGCCCATCCACCGGAATGAATATTATCCCTAGGGCGCTTAGCCCATTGAAGGGAAGGGAAATTATCCCTAGGGCGTTGAGGCCATCGAAATAAATGAAAATTATCCCTAGGGCGTTGAGCTTATCGGAGGGAATGAAAAATTATCCCTAGGGCTTTTGAGTCCATCGAAGGGAAATGAAATTATCCATAGGGCGCTTTGCCCATGGAAGGGGGTGAAATTATTTAGGCGTCCTTGTGGCACAAGGACGTCAAAATGCAATGACATCCTTATAACACTCAGGCATGAAAATTTAATATTTTGAGGAACGAAATTCCCAATTCATTCATGAAAGGTGATGAAGAAAATTAATTTATGTAATGTGTTCGTGTCCTAAAAGGTATACTTACAAGATTTTGGGTATTATAAGGGTCACGATCTTAGGGCTAGGTATGAGGTTTGTTTAAAGTGGATTCAATAAAAGTTTTTTTTTATTTCTAAAGGTCACCAGATTGCTTCCCATCTTTAAAAGAAAGGAAACCATATGTCATAGGTTAGTTACGAGAAGAGACTAGCTCCCCAGGCGGTTAGCTTATGACATATGGGAACAATCTGATTGGTTTAACTTGGCAATATCAGATGTGACACAAGGCCACTTACCGACAAGGCAGATATCCCCTATTGGCACTTAATCTATAATACCCGGGGTCTAGGGCATATGTGTGTGCCTCAAGTGTACAAAGTGGGTGTGTCGGGAAGCACGTGACTCAAAGATAAATCCACCCCCAAAAGTTGCACAACAAACAGGTGAGTAGACTTAAAATGATTAATTAAATTAAGAACAATAGGTAAACAAGTAAATAATGATGTAAGTACCGGTGCAAAAATTAGGAAAAAAAACAAAAAGGGTATTTATATAAAAAAATCCTCAGTGGAGTCGCCAGCTGTCGCGCCCAAATTTTCGGCCACACGGCCTTTTGAGGAGTCGTCACCACGTATTTTGCGATTAAAACATGGAAAACTCGAATTATGGCCGAATTGGATAAAATTGGTCTTTTAAACTAGGGACGTGAGTTCGGGAGTCGATTACGAATTAGGGAAGATATTAGCACCCCGTTCGCCCGTTATTAAACGGTACCCTAACTAATTGCATGCTTTTAATTTACCCTTAACTTATTAAATTAAATTGATTAAAACAAAATATTTTTTATTTTATTTTTGTGTTTGACAAGAGTTTATCTTGCGCCTACATATCTCTCAGTGCAATAGGGAAATCAAGACTACGTAGTTCTTTATAAAATCATTTGTTGAATTGGTTTGAATAAAAATTGGTTTGAATTTAATTGAAATGAGACTAATAGATGACAAGTCAATATTGACTGTTTACCTTCTTCGCACTTTGATAAATAGCAGAAGTAGTACAAGTGACCGCGATCGGTTCTCGGCTCAAAGTGAGGAGAAAGATGCAATACGAGTTGTAATCTCGCTATTGAATCTCAAAAACATTTTTATTTTAAAAAAATAACTTAGAACATGTTGACAATAGTTATTAATTATTTTCTTAATTCGATTAATAGCAGATGCAGTACAAGTGACCGCGACCGGTTCTCTGCCCAAATTAGGAAGTTTGAAATTACATATTGGATGATCCTAATAATTAATAATTAATTTTTAACTTTATCATATTATTGTGAAAAAATTATTTCCTTTTATATATAGAATTTTTACGTGTTATATTACCCTCAAAAATTCAAATGGGCTAAACGAGCTGATCACGAACATAAATTGATTTATATGGTTTTCTTCAATTAATCTTATTTCCGGGAAAGTGATAGGCAACTAAGGTAAATAGGCAACAATCAAAACAGAAGCAATAAACATAACTACGTATTCACTCTTAGTCATGGTATTAAGGCAAAACAGAAGCAATAACCAAAAAAAGAAACATAGCAGAAGCAATGACCAAATAGGCAATAATTATACATGGTTACATGGTTACATGGTATTAACTTATGTATAATACTGAAACAGCAATAAGATATGTTTTTTTAGTGTAAATAACAACATCACTTAGTTCTTTAGTGTATCGTGTCTATTTTTTTTTAATGTAAATAATTCAAATCCACTACTATGATTCTTATGTCTGTTTTTAGTTTTTTAGGGTAAATAGTAGTGAACAAATGAACAATACACTATAAATGATAGTTATAACACTAACTTTGTGGACTTAGATTGCTGGATTATGATGACTATTCTCCGGTAAAAGAATGATATTTTCTTGTGTTTTTTTTCTTGGCTTTCCTCCCTCTGTATGCCTCCTTTTTAGTGTTTCTCAGTTTTCTATCTGGTGTTTCTGTGTCTATCTTTTCTCTAAGTTACTCTTGCTCTATATATAGGTTATAATGTTGCCAATATCTCCTTTTTCAATTTCCTCCTCCTTTTTCCTAAAGATTGGGATTCCTTTCCATATTTGTAATTCCCTTTCTTAATTGCCAATCAATATTTTAATGCCCCCCTTTATGTTATGATTTTCTTTCCAATTTTCACTCTAACTTCCTTATTGAGATCATCCTTTTATGCTTATGATTATTGCCGATTATTTACTTAAGGCTACTCATAATTACTGATTATTGAGTTACCATGATTCCAATATGTATTTACTTAGTACCCTTTTTCGGAATGCTGTTTATCATTGTATTAAATGTATTTCTTTAGTGTTGTTGATTCATTACCTTATTTAGTTTGTTGACTTGTCATTCTTTCTCTTTCAGAACAAAAGGGGAAGACATATGCACCAAAATGAGGGGATCCTCCTATTAAAGCATCAGATGAAGTTAAGGGACAAAGTTATTTCCTTTAAGTGATTGAATGTATCTCTTTTTAAGACCAAATGCAACAAGGTTGCATAATGCTATAAATTGGAATGTAACTATTGCTTGAATTAACTATTATGCAATTGTTTTGCCTTATTTCTACTGTTCAAATTATTGCAGTGTTTAATTTAAATGCTCAATCACCGCCTGAATTAAACATATGGCCAACGACCTGAGTTATTGTTATGCATGCTATAAATTCGAAGGTAACAAACGTTATACAATTAATTAATATTCTTAATTCTAGCATATATCAAAAGTTGTGATAAATGCAATTTTTAAACTTGTGTAATTGGGGTAGAAATATAATGATATTGTCTATTTATTTGAGAATGTGTTTTGGGCCGGACAAAATTGGGTACTCACATTTGCAAACCAAGTGACTCTGTTCAGCTGCATTGAACCCTTCTGGTTGTGTCATGTAAATTTTCTCCTCTAATTCACCATGGAGAAAAGCAGTCTTCACATCCATCTGTTCTAAGTGCATATCTCGGCTGGCTACCAAGGCAAGCACTGCCCTGATAGAAGTGTGTCTCACCACTGGGGAGAAAATCTCATTGTAGTCGATCACCTTTTGTTGTGAATACCCTTTTGCTACAAGACTAGCCTTGAACTTTTCCCCATCTTTTTCTGATATTGCTGGCTTCCTCTTATACACCCACTTGCAACCTACTATACGCTTGTCGGAGGGCAATGGGACAAGCTCCCAAGTCTGGTTTTTCTGTAAAGACTTCATCTCCTCCATCATGGCACCCATCCATTGTTCTTTCTCCGAGCTGTTTATAGCATCTTGAAAGCTACATGGATCTCTAGAACTGATATGAAGAGCAACTAAAGCCATATCCTCAAAGCCATATCTCTCTGGAGGTTTGATAGGACGTCTATCTCTATCTCTGGCAAGTAGATACTCCTGCACACTTGAACTCTCAGCCTGAGAATCATCATGTTCTTTACATGAACTAGTGCATGGTTCCTTGCCTTTATTCACCTAAATCGTTTCACTGTTCACTTAAATCATATTTGATCTCAAAGTCTCTCCATTGGGCCTGAGCACCTCTGTCATAACTGACTCGCTTAGTATGAAATCTTCATCAAACACTGCATCTCTGCTCAACACCACTTTTCTGGAAACTGGATCCCAGAACTTGAACCCCTTCACACCTTTGGTATATCCAATGAAGATACACCTCTTTGACTTGGGATCAAGTTTATATCGTTCATCACTAGGTACATGTACATAAGCAGGACAACCAAATATGCATAGCATATTATAATTGACTGAGTTACCTGTCCATACTTCTTTTGCAACTTTACCATCCAATAAAGCCCGTGGTGATCTATTGATGACATAGCATGTCATACTAAGTGCCTCTGCCCAAAATCCTTTGAAAGTTCAGCATTCAGTCTCATACATTTGGCCCTTTCTGTAAGAGTTCAATTCATTCTCTCTGCAACACCATTCTGCTGAGGAGTCTTTTTCACTGAAAAGTGCCTCTGAATACCATGTTCCTCACAGAACTTCTGAAACTGTGAGTTCGTGTATTCCATACCATTGTCTGACCTCAAGTATTTGATTTTTCTACCAGTATGGTTCTCTACCTCTGCCTTCCAAACCTTGAACTTGGCAAAGACTTCTTACTTATGCTTTAGAAAATATACCCAGACCTTGCGATAAAAGTCATCAACGAAGGTAACAAAATACCTAGAACCTCCTAGGGATGGTTCCTGAGTGGGTCCCCATACATCAGTGTGGACATAGTATAAAATGCCCCGAGTTCTGTGTTGGTCAGCCTTGAAACTAACTCGCGTCTGTTTCCCAAGCACACAATACTTGCACAGATCTAGCTTGCATTTGCTGACTCCCCTCAACAGTCCTCTTTTGCATAGTTCTGTCATGCCACACACACTAATATGACCCAAACGCATGTGCCATAATTTTGTAGCATCATTGTCTGAATCTTTTGAAATCTCTTCAGCCACTCTAGCAACTCCACCTACAACTGTTCTCCCTAACAACTTGTAGGTGTTCCCAACAGTCCTCTTACCCTTCATCACAGTCATAACACCTTTGCATACTCGAAGAATATCACTGTCTCCATCAGCTCTTTAGCTAAATCCTTTGGCCTGCAATGTCCCCAAAGAAATCAAATTCTTCTTCAAATCTGGTATGTGCCTAACCTCACATAACGTTTTCACTATACCATCATCCATGACAATTTTCATTTTGTCTCATGCCAATAATTCCACATGCTTTATTATTTCCGAGATACACAAAACCAAAATTGTATGCCCTGTATATGGTAAACCAGTCTCTGTTTAGCGTCATGTGGTGGGAACAACCAGTGTCAAGTATCCACTCATCTCCGCTATTATTTGAAGATACAAATAGTATATCAGCTTCACTATTGTAACCAGAGTCATCTTTTTGTGCAACATTTGAAGATGTAGATACTCTATCTTTCTCCACCAGGTTGCTAGGACTCCATTCATTGGGACAATCCTTTTGTAATGCCCAGTCTATTTGCATCTAAAGCACTCTACTGGTGTTCTGCCCATGGAATTTGCTTTGTTCCCTTTGGCAGGAACTACTCTGCCTTGTCTCATCCCACGTGCTTGGCTCCCTTTCACATACAGACCATCACCATGAGACCCTTCTCATACCTTCTGTCTTCTTTGAGTGTGAGACATAAGTGCAGATGTGATCTCATCCAGTTTGATTGAGTCTTTCCCGTATGTCAATGTTGTCACCGAGTGTTCATAGGAATTTGGCAAAGAACATAGTAGTATTATTGTTTTGTCCTCATCATCAACCTTCACATCAAGTTTCTGCAAGTCATTGGTCACATGATTTAAAGTGTTGAGATGTTGTCGCAAATCAGTACCCTCCTGCATCTTCAGGCAATAGAGTCTCTGTTTCAAATACAACTTATTTGTTTGAGACTTGGACATGAACCGCTTCTCTAATGTCTCTCATACCTCTGCTGGTGACGTCAAATTCATAACATGATACATCACCTCATCTGAAGCCGTATGGTTCCTGCAGCCTTCTCCTTCAACTCTTCCCAATTCATTTGGTCCATACAATCTGGTTTAGTCTCGCGCAGCGCCTTTGATAGACCTTGTTGAGCAAACACATCCTTAACTCTCCTTTGCCACAATCCGAAATTACCAGTTCCATCGAACTTCCCCACCTCGAATTTGGCACCTGGGTTAAGAGTCATCTGATACCAATTGTTGGCAACAAACGATCAATCAAATAGTTAAAGAGAAGAGAATAACACAAGGAATTTGGTAACGAGGTTCAGCCAATTGTGCCTACGTCCCCGAGAGTTTTGAGAGGCTACCACTATATATTATTAGAGAATAAACATTTGTGTTTAGCTAGTGTTCTCATTCTTACATTAGGTTTACATAACATAAATATATAGTCATCTACCTCAACCCTTTACATCAGCCCAAACCCATAACTTGTACTGCTGTTATGATGAGAAGAGGTCCGGTCCATTGAATATGAGCCATTGCACAAGACATACAAACAAAAGAATGGGGGTTGAAGTGTGTTTATTAAGTTTAGAAGATAATCTTTTTTCACAAGCACTTCTATATTAAGCAAAAGATTAAAACTGAGAAGTTCAAGTGAACATCACTAAATATTCTTTCACTTATCAAGCCCCTTTTAACTCTAAACTTAACTAAGCATTCTTTCGATACTGAGTCTCTTTAGGCTCTTAGTCTCAAACTGAGATTTCTCTACAACTCATTATGAGTGAGGATGTGAAGGTTTAAGATCAAATGAGTACAAAATTCAATTATAGAAAATTTAATAAATTTTTCAATGTGTTCTCTCTATAACAAGATATTACTCAATATACCTTTATTGCTTCTTATTAATTAAAGACCCAAAAAGTGATATTTATACAAAGAGAGATTTAATGCCTTGAGAAACAAGAAAGGCAAGAAATAATATAACAAACTAACAAACTAATTGAAACTAACAAAGATTCTGGAAGATTACAATAAGCACATGTTGAAAACATGTTAAAAATAGGCTTAAAATAGTTGGCCTAAGGTTCTGTTGTGATGTGCCAAATGATGCCTTTGTATTGTTGAAGGAGAACCACTTTGTCTAGTCGTGACTTCCCAATCTCAGTCAGTTGGCCTAACCACGCCTGGCCTGTTTCGGATAGTTGGCCTAGCTACGCTTGGCCTGTCTCGATCAGTTGGCCTAGCCACGCCCTGTCTGTCCCAGTCATCTACCTCAGTCACGTCCCATTTGTCTCAGTCATCTGTCTCGGTCACGACCCGTCTGTCTCGGTCACTTAGCTCGGTCACGATCTTCCTGTCTTGGTCATCTGGCTCGGTCACGATCTTCCTATCTCGGTCATTTTGCTTGATAGTGGTTTGGTCCTGACTTAGCTCCAATACCCCCCACAAGCTGGAGTGTAGATATTTAGCACTCCAAGCTTGGAGAGAAGGTAATGAAATGGTGATGGGTCCAATGCTTTGGTGAAAATGTCTGCCAATTGATCTATTGTGGAGATTGGTAGAAGGTAGGCAAGTTTTGATTGAATCCTTTCTCTGATCACATGACAATCTATGTCAATGTGTTTGGTTCTTTCATGGAAAACTGAGTTTGCAACAATGTGCCTTGCTGAGTTGTTGTCGCAGTAAAGAAGAGCTGACTTGGTGTAAGATACTTGAAAGCTTTGTAGAAGAAAAGTGAGCCATTGAATCTCGCATGAGGCTAAAGCCAAGGCACAATATTCTGCTTCGGAGGACGATCTGGACACTGTATTTTGTTTATTTGATTTCCAGGAAATCAGAGAATTGCCAAGAAAAATGCAATAGCCACTAATGGATTTTCGTGAATTTAAACAAGAAGCCTAATCAGAGTCACTAAAGGCTTTAATGTGAATAGGAGAATTGGCAGGGTAGAATAATCCTTGGTCAGGATTGCTCTTTATGTACTTGAGCACTCTACTTAAGGCCTTGTGATGGGAGATGGTAGGTTGTGCCATGAATTGGCTTAGCTGTTGCACAGCAAAAGTGACGTCAGGCCTACTATTTGTGAGGTAAAGGAGTCTTCCTACAAGTCTTTTGTATAAGGGAGGATCATCATAGAGGGCAGCATCATTGAGATGAAGTTTAGTGGTCCTGACAATGGGAGTGGGTGCAGGTTTGGATCCTAGAAAGCTTGTGTCTGAGAGTATGTCTAAGGCATATTTCCTTTGGCAAAGGGTAATGCTTTGCCTGGACTTGGCCACTTCCAATCCTAGAAAGTATTTGAGGGGGCCTAGGTCCTTGATTTTGAATTTGATATATAAGAAATTTTTAACAAGATGAATCTCACTAGGGTCATTTCCAGCTAGGATTAAGTCATCAACATAAACTAGAAGGGCTGTGAAATATGATCCTTGGTTTTTTGTGAAGAGTGAATGGTCATGGTGGGATTGGATGTAGCCTAGAGTTAGGAGAGATTCAAAGAGCTTGGAAAACCATTGCCTTCCAGCTTGCTTGAGGCCATACAAGGATTTTTCAAGTTTGTAGACTTTGTTAGGTTGGGTGTAGGAAAGACCTTAAGGCAAGTTCATATAGACCACTTCCTTGAGGTCACCATACAAAAAAGCATTGTTGACATCCAATTGATGGATGACCCAATTATGAGAGGATGCTATAGCTAAGAGGAGTCTAACTGTGGTTAGTTTAAAAACACGGGCAAATGTTTCAAGAAAATCAATGCCCTCTGTTTGGTTGAATCCCTTTGCTACAAGTCTTGCCTTGTACCTTTCAATGGAGCCATCTGAGTTGTACTTGATTTTGTAAACCCATTTGCAGCCAATAGGTTTTTTGGTGGGAGGGAGATCAACTAAGATCCAAGTGTGGTTAAGTTCAAGAGCATTAAGCTCATTTTGCATAGCTTTAATCCAATCAGGGGAGGAGATGGCTTGTTTATAGGTTTTTGGCTCAATATGAGTAGTGATGGCCATGATGTAGTTGAAGTGAGTAGGAGAGGATGATTCATAGGATAAGGCAATGGACAAAGGGTGCTAGATACCTTGTGTGTCAGGGGTTTTATGTGAGGTTGCAGTGAAAGTCTTTAAGATATGTAGGTGGATATTTGGGTCTAGTAGATCTCCTAACAGCCTGGTTAGTCTTGGTGGTTGGACTGGTATGTGGTGAAGTTGCATCTTCTATGGGGCTGAGGGATGATGAGGTGGTGGCATGGGTATGTTGTGTAGTGGGAGCCATGTCATGTAGGAGGAAAAGTAAGGGATCAGGCTCAATGGAATTGGGTATAGTAGAAGCCTCACTCTGCTCATGAGTGGACAAAGCATGGGGAAAAGTGTGTTCATAGAAGATAACATTCCTTGATATGAAGATCTCTCTTGTCTTTAGGTCTAGAAGAACATAACCTTTGATGCCAATTTTGTGTCCTAGGAAAGTGCATTTTCGAGCTCGAGGATCAAGTTTGGTCCTATATTGGCTTAAGGTTGATGCATAACACAAGCATCCAAAGACTCTTGTCTTAAGTAGATTAGGTAGTTTGTCATAAAGTAGTTCAAAAGGAGATGTGGGGTTAAGAGTGGGGCTAGGCATTCTGTTAATGAGATAAACAGCTTATTCAATGGCATAAGACCAGAAAAGGCTTGGTAGGTTAGAGAGGAACAAGATGGTTCTTGTAGTGTTGAGCAAGTGCTTATGTTTTCTTTCAACTACAGAGTTTTGTTGTGGTGTTTCCACACAAGAGGTTTGATGTATGATACCCTCTTGGTTGAAGAATGTAGGGTCATTGAATTCTAACCCATTGTCGGTTCTAATGGTTTTTATTTTCTTGGCAAATTGGGTCTACACCAATTTGACAAAGTTGTGCATCAAAGCATGTGCTTCTTACTTGGCTTTCATAAGGAAAGTCCAAGTATGCCTAGAGTAATCATCTACAATAGTAAGAATGAACCTATGCCCATGAATAGATATGCAAGATAAGGGACCCCATATGCCCATGTGCACCAAGTTGAAGGTGTGCAAGCTTCTATTCATGTTGCTTGGGAAGGACAACCTGGCCTGCTTTCCCAAGTGGCAGTGATCACAAATCAAGTTAGAGTTAAAATTCACATATTTGTACTTGCTGCAAATAGAATGTAATACAGAAGGAGATGGGTGTCCCAATCTAAAATGCCACAAATCAAAAGAAGGACAAACAGAAACAAAATTCATAAGATGATTATTTTCATAGCTATTTCTAACAAATTGTCTAAGAATGTAAAGATTATTCTCAACTTCAGCATGCCCAATCGTCTTCAAGGTAATCATATCCTGAATTAAGCATTTTGAACCATAAAAAATAAGCTTGCAATGAACAGATTTTGTTAGCTTAAAAACAGAAATCAAATTAAACTTGAAATCAGGAATAAAGAGGACATCGTGCAAGACTAGAAGATTAGAAAAGACAATTGTGCCTGAGAACTTTGCTAGAGTTGTTGAACCATTTGGTAAATTAATGGTTATAGGTTTTATGGAATGAAATGCAGCAAAGTTACTCAAATATGGGCTATCATGGTCTGTAGCCCCAGTATCTAGTACCCAAGGAGATGCTTTACCTCTAATACCTTGGTTCTTGGATGTTGAGTCATCCTGTTGGGTAGGTGGTGCAGTGATGCTCAATTGGTTGATGTTGTGTCCTGGTTTGGCAGTCCCGAGATTATGCAACAAAGATGCTAGTTGTGCATATTCCTCTGGCCCAAAAGTGAATGACATGGGTGAGCTGAGCTGAGTCACGATTCCTTCCCTTGGAGCCTTAGTGTCTGTAGTAGGTGTATTGCTTATCAAGGCAAGATGTTGTCTTGGTTTGTCTTGTTGAGAGTTGGGTGGAAACCCATGCTTGAAGTAGCATGTGTCAATTGTGTGACCTTCCTTGTTGCAGAAGGTATATATCTTGACATTGTTCCTTCTTCCTCCATAGGGTCTGTCAGGTGCTTTTCCTCTTCCTTGAGAGTAGCTGCTTCTTGGTCTCCATGGTTGTGTGGAATCGTTGAGCCTTGCTTGTGTCTTGAGGTTGGTGGTATTGAACAAGATTCTTGGTGTTGCTGCTTGGGGTGTCAGTTGACTCTCCTGTTGCTGAAGAAGGGAGAAAGTCTTATTGATGGAAGGTAGAGGCTCCATCAACAGGATTTGTGTCCTTGTTGTGATGAAGATTTCACCCAACCCCTTTAAAAAACATATGACATATTCATTGTCACGATATGCCTTGATTATATTGCCAATTGCATAGATGCAGGTTCCATTGCATATGCAAGAGGGGATGGGCCTAAGAGACTCAAGCTCCTCCCATTGTGTTTTCATGTCTATGAAGAAGCTGGACAAGCTTCTTTCTCCTTGCTTCATGGAGTGGATCTCTTGTAGGATGTCTGAAAGGCGAAAATAGTCACCCTTGGTGAATCTTTCTCTTAAATCCTTCCATAGTTCATGAGCACCTTCAATGTACACGATGCTTTGTGAGATTTCTGGAGATAGAGCTATTGTTATCCAAGAGACTATCATGGTGTTGCAACGCTCCCAGGTGTCAAATTATGGGTCTGTTGCATATGGAGATGTGATGTTGCCATCCACGAATTTGTATTTGTTCTTTGATTTCAGTGCTCTTCTCATTGATCTGCTCCAAGTGTCATAGTTCGTGCCATCCAATGGTGGTGTGACCAAGATTGCTCTTGGGCTTTCTCCAGGGTGCATGAAGTATGGGTTTTGTGCGTCATTGAAGTTGGTGGGTGGTGTCTCTCTTTGTTGCTCATTGGTAGATGAATCGGCCATGGCTATGTTGCAGAGAAAAAAAAATGGATAGGGTGAAGGAGATGAAGAAGTGAAGAGTAGTTATGAACCTAAGCTCTTGATACCATATAACAAGATATTACTGAATATACCTCTATTGCTTCTTAATAATTAAAGACCCAAAAAGGGATATTTATACAAAGAGAGAGTTGATGCCTTGAGAAATAAGAAAGGGCAAGAAATAATATAACAAATTAACAAACTAATTGAAACTAATGAAGATTCTATAAGATTACAATAAGCACATGTTGAAAACATGTTAAAAAGAGGCTTAAAATAGTTGGTCTAACGTTCTGTTCTGATGTGCCAAATGATGCCTTTGTATTGTTGAAGGAGAGCCACTTTGTCTGGTCGTGACTTCCCAATCTCGGACAGTTGGCCTAGCCATGCCTGGCCTGTTTCGGTCAGTTGGCCTAGCCACGCCTGACCTGTCTCGGTCAGTTGGCCTAGCCACGCCCTGTCTGTCCCGATCATCTGCCTCGGTCACGTCCCATTTGTCTCGGTCATCTGTCTCGATCACGACCCGTCTGTCTTGGTCACTTGGCTCTGTCACGATCTTCCTGTCTTGGTCATCTGGCTCGGTCACGATCTTCCTGTCTCGGTCATTTTGCTTATATCCTGTGTAGTCTCTTAATCTCGGTCGCTTCAAATTCCAGAAGCATTTTTCTTTTATAGATGATCTTATAGATCTTCATAAAAGCTCTAGTGGTTTAAGAATAACATTTTTGCAATGCGTTCCATTGAGTATGGTATTATAAGCATATAATGCAAGAAACCTATTGTGTCTTGAGTCGAGTTTCATGGGCAAGTACTATGTTGGGTCCACTTTATGATTACATAATTTTAATATTTTTTGTGAATTTCTCCTTAATATCTACTTGCATCATAAATAAGTGTCTTCTTGTACAGTTTAGAGTTGTTTTATAATCATTCATTTGTGTGCACGATCTTTTCTCATTTTTATAGAGAGGTTAGAGTAAAATATTTGCATCGTTAAGAGTACTGAATTTTTCTTACAATAAAACATTGCATTTAATACATGAATAGTTATCGAAACGACAAACATTTTCATTTCAGGTTTATATCATTTATTTGAAATAACTATATATATATATATATATATATATATATCCAAAAACATGGAAGTCAATTAGACATAATAGTCACTCGATCCTATTATGACTGAACATGCTTTGTCCTATGGACGTGATAATGTTAGAAATTCATAATTTCTAATTAAGGTGAGCATCATATATTTATACAATTTATACAATTATATCGGCTATTCATTGTCGGGTTTATAAAATAAGTGATTTTATTACTGACAACCCTTTTGACTTCTAAAAATAAACTGATAATGGATATGGGCGTAATGAGTGGATACATAGAGTAGTTAACCGATAGGGAATAATGGGAACCCTATAAGTTAACACATCAGGAAGGTTATGGTCTCCAATACATCAAATCAAACATAGTTTTCATCTCTCCCCATAAGAGAGAAAACGAAGGTCCCAAGAGGAATCAAGGATTATGTTGAGGAAGATCATCATACCAAAACCTCTCTACAAAGGCATATGCAAGGAACATATCTGATAACATGGATTCAGGTATGACTTTGTATCCTTGTTTTACATAATGTGTGAGAATCATGAGATTCAAGATTCTAGGATTGATATTTCACAAATTAATAGAGAATTCTAACAAGTGGTATCAGAGCTCTAGGTTCTGAATTTTATGATTCTCCATTAAAGGTATTTTTCCCCCCAATTTTTATGAACTCTAATTTTAAATTTGGGAGATTTCATGCTTCCGCTATGATTATGAAAATTGGGTATTTAAGAATAATGAGGATAACTCTTATATGCTTCCACTTATTTGAATCATGGGTAATTTGTATTATGAATCATTGTAACATGTGCTGAAGTATATACTCAGATCTGTGCATGGACATTGCATTAACTTTTATGACTCTGTTATGCAATATGTATATTATATGTGCACTAATGCCTTACTGTTGGACATTGCCTTTTGTCACTTCACAATTTTTCCAATTGTTAAAGTATATTTTTTAAGGTATACATGGGTTAAGACGTGTTTTACTTTTATACATATACAATCTGGAATTCATGGCCTTGTATACATATTGCGAATTGAAATGTACATGTATACATATATAATTGTTTACAACTTGAGGTTGTTGTTGTGATGTCTAGAATTACTGATTAAAGTTAATATATATATATATAAAATGATTACAATGCTTAAAATTATATATACATTTATTACGTTAGAGTGTGAAAGTATATATATATATAGTGTTACATACATGTTTTAAGATATGCATGATCATGTTAGATTTGGAATTTTCGATAATGATTTGCATATATTTTTTTTATGATTTTCACTCCAGATCTATTTTGTATTTGATTAAGATTGCATCCATTTTTTATGCGTTGATATATATGTAATATATTTCTCGCAATGGAAGACTCTTTTTGACAAGTTTTGGTGGGCTTGGAGATAGCAGAATAATTCTATTTTTAGACTACTCCATGAGATTCTACCTTTATCATTAGGAATTTTCACCTCGATCTTAGGGATTAGTTTTCTACTGATATCTTTTCCAGGGATCTAGCTTTCACTAGTAATCAATAATGTCATCTGGAGTTTGGTTGGGTAAAACTTCATGTTGATGGAAGCTATACTATTCGTGATCAAACTATTGGTGAAGAAGGAGTTATCTGGAATCATGATGGAATTTAACTTTCAGGTTTCTCTGGTTAGTTTGGAACTAGATCTCCCTTCCTACATGAGTTGCTTGCTGTTGAACATGGGTTTCAACATCTGGGACCTATTATTCATAGCATAGCTAATTTATTAAACAAAACTTGAGAGGTTCGTGTACTACATATTTTTTAGAAGGAAACATGATGGGTGATTTAATGGCTAAGCTTAGGTCTCCAAGTCTCCTTAATGTTCTGGGATATACCACTTGCAGGAGCATTCAGTATTCTGCATATGGACATGTATCCTATGTTTTAGTTTTTATCTTTCTGTTGTACCAATAAAAATGAATATCACCCTATCACAAAATAACTTTTTTTTAACAATGTGTTTGGAATGAGAAATATAAGAAGACAGAAGAGGAGAAAATAGAATGGAAGAAAAAAAGAATCAACCTTATTGGGTTTAAAGAAAACGAGAAGAGAAAAAACTATGTCAAATCCACCTAAAAAACAACCCTTCCAAATTGGAAAGATTAGGGCTGGCTACTAGCATTTATATTTTATCCTATCTAGTGTAATACATGGAGATAATATACAACTTGTCTATATATATATTTTTATTTTATTTTGGGTCAAAATTGATAGTGATGAAAATTGATGGAACAAAGACGTTTAAAACTATTAACAACATTATTAATCTCCCTATTCTCTAAAAAAATCTTTTCTATCTTCCCATTTTCTCCCTCTTTCATACCAAAGAATGAAAAAAAACAACTTTTTCTCAATCCCCATCTTCCCTACTTCTCTTCTCCTGTTGTTCTGCCAAATATAGTGTAAGGAAAAGGAAATGATAAAAAAGGCACCCTACAATTCATAAAAAATTAGTTTCTTCAAGACATTAATTTCAATTACTTCTCACTTAATACATTGTAGAAAGAAATAGGTGCATGATATAACAAAGCTCTTTCATATTATTTAAAATAAGTTAACTAAGGTCATTCACAGCTGAACTGCGTTACTAACTATAGCTCCAGCATCATTGAGAAGGGGAACTAGTTGACCTGCCCGGTGTTTCTCCATAACAGCTGCAATACCCAAAGTTAAAAGATGTTAAAACCAAAACAAATATACAAAAAATAACAAGATTACGTGTTCTACCCCATTATGTTGGGGCCGTAACCGCATCGTATCGCAATTGTGATATGACATGCAATTATAATGATACAACCATATTAGGTAACATCGAATTCAAAAATATGTACTAGATTGTGTAGTGAATAGAGAAGAAACAAGAAGAATATGGCCTTACTGTCACAACCACCAATGTGCTTTCCACCAATAAACACATTAGGCACAGTCCTAAGCCCAGTCCACTCAGCTAGAGCTGATTGAATGTCACCTCCATCACCTTCAATTAGGTAAGGAAAATGAAACCATACCATATAATTCATAACAAATTAGATTCCTCAAATTAATGTGTAACAACAACCCTCTCATACCAAGGCTTAAACATGCAAAAAAAGCATACCATAATAGAAAGTAATGTAACACAACTCAAGACAATTTTACATTACAGTTATTATAAAAACTCCAAACAGCAAAATCAAGTGTATAACAGTAAAGGGAAATGACTTTTCCTTTTTATTTATTTATTTGGTATTTATGTATGAATATGATGACAAGTATTTGGAGGGTTAAGCTTCCATGGGCCTCATAATTTTTGCAGTCTCCTTCTTGCATTAAAAGGAAGGATATAGGACAAGAGATATACCTTTTTGGATCCTTCCAGAATCTACCTACGTTTCTAAAGTCTCTTTTGGCATCTCCATTACCAAATACAAATTTCATTCTTATTTGAGTCCATATAATATTTTATAATTTAGTACACATGGCTAGAGATTAAAAATAACATTTACTTTTTTTCCTATAATGTAAATATCATTCTTATTTTTACTTAGGTCCCACAACATATTTCAGAAATTATTACACAATTTCTCCACCTCCTTTTTCCCTTCGGGGTACACATTTTCCGATAAGAATAACCACAAGAATGATCTTGTAGAAGGAAGAAGTATTCTTAATAAATCAGAATCTCACGGTAACAAATGAGGAATAAGGTTCTTATTTAAAGACGAATAATATAAGAATGACCCAGGAGTGAGCATGGGTCGGGTTGGGCCGGGTAAGACTTGTCCCTTACCCTCCCTAAATGTCAGTCGAGTCAATTTTTTAAACCTGGACCCGACCCTAGACACAAAGCTAACCCCGACCCTAAATGTCGACCGAGTCTACCTTTGAACATGAATCCGACCCTAGACCCGATTAAATATAATGCATACATCTTCTAGAAAAAAATTTATCAGTATTATTTATTAATATGAATATGTAATTTGACATATGAAATAATTTTTTTATATATATTATTTATTGTATATATGATGAAAAAAATAGTAAATCATTATTGATACTTTTGATCAAAGAGATTTCATTACTTAATAATAGAATAAAGATACACATACAAATATGACGAGTGAATAACCATGGACGGGTCTGAGCCGAATCATGCTTGTCTCATACCAAACAAAAATATTGCTCGGATCTAAGTTTTAAACCTGACCCTAGACTTAATGAGACCTAACCCTATTCAGATCCGATCACATTTGGGGCAAGCCGGATGAGCGAGTAGGATTGAGTTAGGTATACAGATGGAGATGCCTAACCTTCTTTTGGTGAAACTAAAGTCTCTTTGATTTCCCATTAATTGAGTGAGTGTGTAGGATAATATTATTGAGTTGAACTCCTCTCCCGTACTGGACTAAGGATAAACAAAATTTGTTTTGTTCTCGATTTTTTAATTAAAAGATAATTTAAATCATAGCGTTGAAAAAAATAAATTGACATGTGTCACAATCCTTGTCTAGTACCAGACTCTCCGGTATTACGGTATTAGAGAGAATATTTAATGTCTCCCAATGTTGGAAAAATTGAAATATTGCCCTTCGTTCTCCTCAAAATACCCTTAAAAATTATTTAAAAAAATAATCTACTATCACTCATTTATTATTATTAATGACAATTAATATAATTATTACCTATTTCCTAGGAACGTTTCTCTCTTTATCTGGATGACAATGGGGGTACTGGATCCCCGAGTACCCGCAAAGGGTCGGGTCTGGGTCTATGTTTTAGACCCGTGAGTAATTGAGACCCACAATTTTAAGACTCGCTGTTAGATGGGTCTGAATCCGGGTAATAAGGTACCCAGACCCGTGGGTACCCGGACCCGCTATTTCTTCATATATATATATCTATATATATATATATAAAACCTAATTGTAATATATTGTAATATCATATTTATCCATAATTATAATATCATATTAATTCAGAAATGTGATTGTTATGTTGTTAAACTATAATGTTATGTTATTAAGCGATGATATTATGTTGTTAATTCATATGTATGATGTAATGTTATGTTAATCGAATAGTTCATAATAAATGAATTTCCATCCTAATGTTGAAGTTGTTTTTAATGTGTTATAGTAATATAGTAAAATGAGTTATGTTTAATAGTTAAATTACCTTGTTTTTAAAACTTTAAATTATGTTTTATAATTTTTTCTCTTGTTAATTGTCTAAATAACATATAAGATCGTATGAAACAAATACACAAATGCATAAGTTACTTGCAATTATTTTTAATATTTTTGAATTTATGGGTACCCATTGATCCGTTGGGTACACAAGGACCCGCAGATAGTTAACCTAACGGAAATTAGCATGAGTTTGTGACGGGTCTGAATCCAAAAACAAAGCAGTGAGACGGGTCTGGATAATGCACTATCCGGACTCATCCAAACCCATTGCTATCCCTAATTATGGATACTTTTCAAAGTTATTATTACAAGATTTTCATGAAATCAGAGACATTGTAGCAATAAAATTGACGTTCATATAATAGCTACAGCAACCGTATTAAAATAAAGGTCAAATATTTGATTTCTGAAAATTACACCATATTAAAATAGATTAATTTCTTAGACATAAGAGGGAAGAGAGGTGTTTGATTATACCAAATATATATATATATATATATACATTATATCCGATAAATAATAAATTATGAAACAAATTTTGCAACCCTTATTCAAATTTTGCAAAGAAAAAGACCATGTGATCGTTACCAAATAAAAGGGGAAGGATATGTTTTGCTTCTATCTTCATTATTTTCCTATTTCCAAAACATCCAAAGTAAAAAGAAGAAAACAAAATTGATGAAAAGCAGAAAAGCATGCACTTACTTTCCTCATCCAATTCAATGACCTTGTATGCTGCCCCTAGCTGTGTGAGAAGATCCTTAACTCTCTTACAGTAACCACAGTATGTCTTACTGCCACAACACAATTAGATATTTAGATGCTTAAAAATGAAATTCTAAAACAGGGTCATAATAAAAAATTTGAAATTAAATACCTGAAAACAACAACTGGGGAGGAAGATGCAATTTCCTTTGCTTTATTCAATGCCATTTCAATTTCTTCCTTGCTCTTCTTTGAACTCAGCATAGAACCCATTCCTCCGTGTATATATATATATATATATATATTTTGTACATATATATAATATCTGGAGTTTAATATATAACGTAATAATATGACAGGTGGCAGAAGCTGCAACGATGTTTCTTGTTGGTGGCATAAGGAGAGAGCTCAAAGCACAGGTGTTGGAATTTGCAAGTACTTAACTGGCATGGGGTTTAAGCGGAAGGACTAGCATCCTCTGATTTAAAAAAAATAATTTAAAATTTGAACTATTTATTTTATTTTTAATGCCACCTGTCATTATTTTTGGGAACTTAAACCTAATAGAAAATCCGAAAAATATAACAATGTAAATTGTACAGCATATAGTAACAAAATTGTATCCTATAAATACATGCAATTGGACCAATTTTTGCACAACAAATTGCACAACATATAGTAACAAAATCATCTAATACATAATTCCATAACTTAACAATTTTTATCATTAGATGATAATTTTAGATAACAATTTTTTACATAAAGTATGGAGAATGTGTTGGGCAATTAAGAACCAATTTTCCTTCTTTATGTGAAGTAAACAAGCCTTCCTTTACTTGTTCGGAGAGTTGGAGAGATAATATGTGAGTAACTCAAATTATTGTTCATCACTTCAGCTGCATTAAAATTTAAGCCAAAATTAAATATACTAATATCAAAAAGAATTTAAAGCAAATGAAGTATGAAATACCTTCATCATCGAATTTCATTTCATTCAGAACAGTAGCGTATTCTTCTGTGAAACTTGAATACAAATTTCCTAGGAATATTCAAAACAAAAAAATGATAGCTTAAAACTTAATAGCTTAAATCAGATTACATGAATTAACACTTTAATAGCTTAAAAATTTACCAGCATTCTCAGCAGACCATAACCAACTTCTAGCGCACATCAAAGCTTCTAATGTAGTCCAATTAAGTCGACTACGATGAGGGCTCGATATTCGACCACTTGTACTGAATGCGGATTCAGAAGCTACAGTAGAAATAAGAATAACTAACAAATCTTTTGCAATTGCTTGAAGTGTTGGATACATGATTCCATTTGTCTTCCACCAATTTAAAATGTCAAAATCCGGTGTCCTTTTTATAACATCCTCCTCCAAGTAATGATCCAACTCAGTTTTAATACTTGAACTTCTAGTTTCTCTCCTCCTCTCGATAAACACATCATATTCATCCAAAGATTCATCATTAGCAACAGTTCTATTTATCAACAGAGAGCTTCCACTAGATATTTTAGTTTGTTGATAATCAGACACCAAATCATAACACTCGGATTTTGCTAACTTGCGTACATGCATCATGGTCATACAACTTATCAAAATAGAATTCAAGTAATGCCATTTTATATCTAGAATCCAAGACTGTAGCAACCCCATAATATCATGAATCGCACTCCAATAATTTTCAAATTTAGTCATCATATTCTCTGCCATCCTCTTAATGAATTCATTAGAGGAGTTCATCCATTGACTTATTGCTAACTTAATTTGACAAATCTTAGGAAAATATATGTTGGCAGTTGGATATTTAGTACCAGAAATCATCTCAGTTATGGAATTAAAATTTTAGTTGCTCACAAACATCCTCTGCAAATTGCCATTGTGAATTACTTGGCAAACAAGTGTATTGAGTGTCACGGTGTCTTAACCGATTAAATACATCCTTATATAATATGGCAACCTCAAGCATTTTGTATGTTGAATTCCATCTAGTTGGGCAATCTAAAATCAGCTTTCTAGTGTAAGGAATTCGCAATTGTTTAGCAGTCTCTTCAAACTTTTCGTTCCTTTTTGGTGTAGCATTCTAATATGCTACACTATCTCTGATGAGTCAAATATTACACACTATTAATAACCTTATTTTACCATTGTTAATGATTCTTGGTGTCTAATTGACTTTATTTGGCATTGTTTAGTGTTTTAGGCTTTATTGGACTATTATTCCTAAAATGAGTTAATTTGGGATTATTTAGCCTAATTAAATCTAATTCCATTTTCAGGACATATTTGGCACCAAGGACATTTTGGGCATTACAAGTGGAAGATGTGTGCTAAAGTGAAGATTGTATTTAGTTATAGGATTTTTAATTCCGTTTTAGGTTTTGGGCCCATTGTTTAGGGCCCATTTCGGTTTTACCCTTTAATAAGCTTAGAATTTCGTTTTCAAACACAACTTTACATCACATTTTCGTTTTCTCCCTTTTGGGGTTCTTTTAGGTTTTCGTTTTTCATCTTCTTCCTCCTCCAAATTCGGTTTGGCTTCTTCCTCCATGGAAGGCTAGAAGTTTAGTGCTAAATTCCTTTGGTAATGTATCACACTCTTGAGGTTTAGTGCTTAATGCATTTTCGGTTTCTATGTTGTTGTTAATGCAATTTCGGTTTTATGTTGTTGAAGCTTCTATCCTATTTCATGTTATGGTTTGCTTAATTCCATGGTGTTGTTTTAGGTTTGTGAACTGATTTTCGCTTAGTTAATTAGTTCTCTAGCACATAATCGCTTAGTTTATGTGAATCTATAAATGCTCTATGTTTATGTTGAATTCGCTTAGTTTGAAGCTTAAACATTAGAGTTATGAACAGATTAGGAATTCAATGTGTAGAATCTGAAATTGATGCTTTGATTCGTGTGACATTGTTAACTGTTTGTTGCTTATGCCAATTTCGCTTAGTTAGAGGTTTAGCAATTTAACTGTGAGTTGATCATCGCTTAGTTAATCGACTCTCAACAAAGGAACACTGAGAATCTGATTTTGATATATTGAAACCGAGGATTGAGTTGTGAACAAGGAAACCAAAGGGATTTAGCCTCTTTACTATTCTGTTTTCTGTTTGTGTTCTGTTTTAGCTTAATTTCATAGCATAACAACCACTAAAACCCCCATTGTGTGTGTGCGTACAAGGTGTTTGAACTATTGTCTGAAAGATAATCCTTGGGAAACGACCTAGGAGTCACTTCCTAGTACTATACTTTATTGTTATATTATTTGTATCGAGTACGGCCTCGATCAATCTCGAATCTTTTCTATCGCATCTTTCACAACTTCTAACTTATCTTTAACTATTAAATTTAGGATATGTGCACAACAACTCATATGAAGTAAAGACCCATCCCTCAACAAATTTCTCAATCGCAACTTATCCTTGATTTTTGGAATCATGGCATCATTTGCACTACAGTTATCTAGAGTAATAGTTGATACTTTTGTGTCAATGTTCCAATCCATAAAGCATTCAACCAGCACATGAGAATGTATATCACTAGTGTGAGGGGCAGGAAGTGATAATCTTATTTTTAACACATAACTCAGTTAGAATGAGGATGCAACTAAGAGGAGGGGGGGGGGGGGGGGTGAATTAGTTGTTGTAAAATGATGGCCAATTTTTCTCCAATATCAAAGTTTAAGAGAACGGAAAAAGTATGCAGAAAAATAATGACTTTGAAAGTAGAAGAATAAGGAGAAGAGAGTACACAAGTGTTTTATACCGGTTCACCTTCTTGTCCACCGAAGACTACGTCCAGTACTCTTGACGCGCAAGAGATTCCTTTATTAAATATAATGAGTTGCAATTACAAATATCTCACCCCGAGATCTCCTTGTACCTTACACACTCACTTATACTTAAAACCCTTGGAAAACCCTATTCCAAGTAATACCCTTGGAAAACACTATTCCAAGTCACTCAACCCCTTTCTCTTCACACCCTTGTGAAAGAAAGTGTTCTTAGCAAAACTGAAGAATATACAATATGGCTTGGATTGCCTTTACAAGTATATATGACAATTTTGAACTTGCAATCCAAAAATAATTCTTTATGCGATATATAATAATGCTCTTTTACTTTTAAAAAGTTTAGAATACACTTAGAAGCAACTCTGAAATAACATAGAAAGTTTAAGAGTGTGTTGCTAAAAAGTGCAAAAATTTCAGAAAGTGTGAGAGCTTTATGAGAGTTTCAATGAGAGTTTGTAATCTGAGTTGTGTTGTTGTTAAGAGTGTTTCAATGCCTTTATATAGGCTTCCCAATCAACCATAACACCTCTAGGGAAGTGTAGGTTTCGTTTGGAATGAAACAAATCAATTTTGAGTGAAACCTTTTCACTTTGAAATCTGAAAACTGATAAACAACTTTCAGTAATCGATTACAACAAGTGGGTAATCGATTACCCAACTATCCTGTCAACAGCTTTTTCGAATTTCACACAATGTAATCGATTACTCAAAGTTACTGTCCAACAGCTTTGTGAAATTTCCTTAGTGTAATCGATTACACTTCTTTGAGTAATTGATTACCCTATTTTCTTAAAATGGTAATCTGTTACTTCAAAGACAATAATGGATTACTTATAGCCGTTGGAGGATTGATAACTCTTTTCTCACTCATGTAAACTTGTTACTCAAGTATGGTAACCCGTTACATGTCATTTTTGAAAATTATTTTTATTCACACTTAGAATTTTCTGTTTTTTCTTGAAAACGTTTTTGAGCATTATTAACTAAGGTAATAAAGGAGTTTTAGGATAAAAGTACCTAAAAGACTTAGACTCTAAATCTTTGAAGCTTCATCTTCTTTAGTCTTGATATGTCTTCTTCCTTTCTTATTTTTGTGATGTTGGTGTCTTCATCAAAACTGTGCCAAGGTCAGGAGCAAGATCTTCTTCACAATCTCCTCCTTTTTGATAATGACAAACCAATATCTTCTTGAAGGTGTAGTTTTTTGAGAGTAGCATACTTGATGATTTATCTTGACTTGTCTTGTGTATGCTCCCCTATGTTGTATGCTCCCCCTTTCTTTTGGAGTTATGTGCCTGAAAGATTTATGCAGAAAATACACTTCTCCCAACTTTTCTCCCCCTTTTGATTTCATCAAAAAGAAGAAAAGCTAAGAGTCCAACACAATAGACAATATATAGAGCATATCATACAAGTTTGTTTTATAACATATGAAATTTTGCATATTTATATAACCAACATAAGAGTATATAACAATAATTATAACATGTATGAAACAAAAGTAGAAATCATTGCATGAAACTGCAAGATAAAGATGTTCATA
The DNA here is from genome assembly GCA_009771035.1 of Lupinus albus. Classification (NCBI taxonomy): domain Eukaryota; kingdom Viridiplantae; phylum Streptophyta; class Magnoliopsida; order Fabales; family Fabaceae; genus Lupinus; species Lupinus albus. The sequence continues at coordinate 14,238,745 of CM020009.1, forward strand.
CAAAATATCCAAAACAAGAAAGGAAAAGAATAATAACCAAACAATGTTCAAATCCAAATAGAAATATCACAGCCAAAATGATTAAAAACAGAAACCTAGACAAAGAATCTAAGATTCTGGCTCAGAACTATCTTCATCAATATCCATGCTGTTTAGCCTCGACGCAAGACGATGAAGTTCATAATGGATTTGTTGGTTCTGAGTGTCGATAGCATCCATCCTTGTATTGATGTAGCCTCGAAAATAAACCAATTCATCAATGATCATCTGATTAGAAGGCATGGCAGCAGATGAGGAAGATGGAGGTTGAACCTCAAGCTGGTCAGGTATGGTAGGTTCTGGTTGTTCGGTAGGAGCAGTCGGTCAGTCGGTGCAATGACTATAGGTTCGACGAGTAACAGGATCCAAAGTAAATCCCATTTTCTGGACAACCTCTATATCAATATTGCTTGAGCGAAGATTGAGGGCCACTTTTGTCTCACCATCAAAAGATACGCCGAAGTGCTCAAGAATCTTTGTAATGAAGATAGCGTAAGGCAACAGACTTTGTGGGCCGCGAACATGCCATATTTGCTGCATAATCATCTGAGTCTAATTTATCTTGATGTTATACTTAATAGCATACATCAATTGGAGCTCTATGTCACTAATTTGCAAATGATTGGAAAATTTCGGCAAAATGACATAGCTAAGAAAATAGCGGAGCAAACGCTCTTCCAACTTGAGATACCCAACATAGAGGATATCTCTGTTCTTAACAGTCTCACCATAGCCTTGTTGCTTTCGCTATTCTATTTATTCCTTAGAGATTCTACATAGAGAAAGATAGAATCCTTTTCGATCGTAATCATCCCATTCACATACAAGGCCGAAACCAATAATGTCACCTTGCATCGGTATATCACAGCAAATTGAACTGAAGGTTTTGGTATCCAAAACTATATCTTTTCCCTTAACATGGGAAGTCATAAGATTCTTTCTAAAGTTCATATTGCAGTAAAATACGCGAACAAGCTCGGGATAGATATCGTTCACTTCACAGCAAAAATCAAAAAGTTTTTGTTGCCGCAATAAGTAAGGAAATAGAAAGTCTTCAAACTCAAAGTTTCCGACATTACCGTATTTTGGAGTGAAAATTTGGCGTCCATGGAAATGTTCTTCAAAAACCTTCGTTGCTTAGAAAGTCTTCAAACTCAAGAATCGTTTGCAAGAAGCCTCGTCAAGTTCAATGGATTGGACTTTGAAGAAGATCCTCCTTGCTTAGACCCACTAGTTCTTGGTCTCTTGGTTTTGGAAGAAGAAGCCATTGTTGGATTTTGAAGGTTTAGGTTAGGTTTTGGAAATTGGGGGTTTTGGATTGAAGCCACAAATCATGAAAATGAAGGTGTAGAAGTGTTTAGAAATGAAAATGTGATATGATTTGCAACAAAAATCAATCAAAACGGTGCAAAAATGGAGTTTTTAGAATTTGAGAGAGAGTAGAGTGAGAGACCACGAGTTATAGGAGAGAGAATTGAAGTGTTTTATGAAATGGTGTGACAGTTTATATAGAAACTGCATAGAGTAATCGATTACACCAAGTGAGTAATCGATTACTCAATTTCAAAATTTGACAATTTCAAAACAGTATCTCAGAGTAATCAATTACCTGTTTACACTAATCGATTACTATACCATGTTGTCTCCCCACTGATGCTGAAAATGGTTTTTGACTCTAAAAACTTAATATTTAAAGCATAACAAGCATATTTTAAAAACAAGTAGGCATTAGATACAAACAATGAAGCATACATATAAACATATAAACATGCTAGGACAAGTAAGCTTCATCGAGAATGCCTAATTCTCGTCTAATTTTGAAGAAAAGTTCTTTTGCTAACGGTTTAGTGAATATGTCCGCTAGTTGGTTGAGTATCAATGAACTCTACCGACACATCCTTCTTTTGGACATGGTCTCTAAGGAAGTGATGCCTTATATCAATATGCTTGGTTCTTGAGTGCATAAACAGATTCTTAGTAAGATTAATAGCATTGGTATTGTCACACTTCAAACGTGTGCAACCTAAGTTCAAGCCATAATCCCGTAATTGTTGTTTAAGCCATAACACTTGGGCACATCAACTACCGGCTGCTATGTATTCCGCTTCAACGGCACTTAAGGCAACACAAGCTTATTTCTTGCAAGACCAAGAAACTAAAGCATTTCCTAGAATATGACTAGTACCACAATACTTTTTCTCTCAGACTTGCATCCCGCAAAGTATGAATCCGAGAAGCCAACCAAATCGCATACGCTTCCTTTTGGATACCACAATCCAACATCAGTTGCCTTTGAGATACTTAATGATTCTCTTAACGACAACTAGATGTGATTCTTTAGGTTTAGACTGATAATGTGCACATAAGCATACACTAAACATAATATCAGGTCTACTAGTAGTAAGATAAAGAAGGGATCCGATCATACCTCGATACTTAGATATTTCAATACATTTTCCTGCTTCATCTGCATCGATATAGGTACTTGATCCCATAGGAGTAGCAATCGGCTTGCAGTCATCCATCTCAAATCTTTTCAATAGATCTTTGCAATATTTGGACTGACTTACAAAGATGCCATTGCCAAGTTGTTTAATTTGGATTCCAAGGAAGTAGTTTAACTTTCCCATCATAGACATTTCAAATTCTCCTTGCATCATATTGCCAAATTCACTACACAAACTTTCATTAGTAGAACCGAAAATAATATCATCTACATATATTTGAATAAGAAGAGTGTGATGATTTATTTTCTTAATAAAAAGTGTAGTATCAACCTTTCCTTTAGAAAAACCTTTTTTCGTAAAAAAGTTTGTTAGACGTTCATACCAGGCACGTGGAGCTTGATTTAGGCCATAAAGGGCTTTCTTTAAATTGTATACATGAGAGGGATGTTTGTAGTCCTAAAAACCAGGAGGTTGTTCAACAAATACTTCCTCTTGTATATACCCGCTAAGGAATACACTCTTTACGTCCATTTGATAAAGCTGAAAGTTCAAAGAACATGCATATGCAAGTAGTAATCTAATAGCTTCAAGTCTAGCAACCGGAGCGAAGGTTTCATCAAAATCTATACCTTTCTCTTGGTTGTATCCTTGGGCTACTAGCCTAGCCTTGTTTCTAATGATGATGCCATTTTCATCTGATTTATTTCGGAACACCCAACGAGTTCCTATTACATGCCTCTTCTTAGGTCTAGGAACAAGTTCCCAAACTTCATTTCTCTCAAACTGGTTAAGTTCTTCTTGCATAGCAAGAATCCAGTGTTCATCCTCGATTGCTTCATCGATCTTGGAGGGTTCTATCTGAGATACGAAGGCCATGTTTAGACATGTATCTTCCAGCATTAAGCAGGTAGTGATACCCTTACTTATGTCGTCAATGATGTTGTCTATAGGGTGATCTCGATGAGTTCTCCACTCTTTAGGTAAATCAGAGTGAATAAGCTCTTCTTGAAAGGATGGATTATCATCCATTTCCACATGCTCTGCATTAGGTGTAGTTTCAATAATAGCATTTTCATTAATAGTGGAACTTTGCAAGTCCTTTTCCTCAAGAGTTAACCTTTCCTTGATTAAGGGATTGGTTTCATCAAAGGAGATGTGAACGGATTCTTCCATGGCTAAAGTTCTTTTGTTAAAGACTCTATAAGCTTTACTAGTGAAAGAGTAGCCTATGAAGATTCCTTCATCGGCCTTTGCATCAAACTTGCCTAAGTTTTCCTTGCCATTATTTAAAACAAAACATTTATAGCCAAATACATGCAAATGTGAAATGTTTGGTTTTCTTCCTTTGAAGAGTTCATAGGGGGTTTTCTTTAGAATAGGTGTTATGAGAACTCGATTTGAAACATAACACGCAGTACTAACTGCATCAGCCCAAAAGTACTTTGGGAGGTTAGTTTCATTTAACTTTGTGCGAGAAAGTTCTTCTAAAGATCGATTCTTTCTCTCTACAACATCATTTTGTTGTGGTGTTCTAGGATCATAAAAGTTGTGATTAATCCCAAGATCATCAGAAAATTCCTCAAAAGAAGCATTTTGAAATTCTCCCCCATGAACACTTCTTATAGCAGCGATTTTAAGTGATTTTTCATTTTTAACATAAGTGCTAAATGTTTTGAAAAATCGTCTACTATAACAAGAGCATAGTAGTTACCACCAAAACTTTTTGTCCTTGAAGGGCCAAACAAGTCCATGTGTAGTAACTGCAATGGTCTATCAGAAGAAACCATATGCTTTGGCTTGAAAGAGGTTTTTGTTTGTTTTCCCATTTGACATGCACCACATAGTTTGTCTTTAACAAACTTCATCTTGGGTAAACCAACAACCAAATCTTTCTTAATTAGCTTATTCAAATGGTCCATATGAATGTGAGCAATTCTCCTATGCCAAAGCCATGCATGATGATTGTCATTTACTACTAAACATGTTATAGGAAGAGATGAATCTACGTCTATCATGTAAATGTTATTAATTCTCTTACCAACAAGTTTAGAGTTTAGAAATTCCTTACTTTCAATGATGCACTTATCTGGGTAGAATGATACATGGAAGCCCTTGTCGCATAGTTGACTTATGCTTAGAAGATTGTGCTTAAGTCCTTCCACATATAGCACACTTTCTATGGTTGTTGAGGGTGGCTTGCTGATTCTACCGAATCCAAGTATTCTTCCCTTGTTGTTGTCACCATACGTGACATAGCCTTTGTCCCTTGGAGTGAGGACTGAGAATTTACTTTTATCGCCCGTCATATGCTTTGAGCAACCGCTATCCAAATACCATAAATTGCGGGCGGCCCTAAAATATACTTGCAAAACAAGTTAAGTTATATTAGGTACCCAACTTGTCTTGGGTCCTACATTGTTAGATCCTTTCTCAACCCATATAAAATGTCCTAAGGGGACACCATATTTTCCAATAGAACAAGTATTTGGTGTGTGCCCATGATTTTTACAATAAGAGCATATGAGTTGGTGCATATGTATCCTAGTTTTATTTTTACTATCTGTAGATGCATGGATACATGATTTTTGAAAGCCTGTCATGATAGACTTACTTTGCTTTTTAAGAGCAGGGCATTTTGCATAGCCAAGACCTCTTCGGTCCATAGAGTGTCTTTGATAATTAATGATCTTACTCAGGCTTTTGCTACTCTTGTTTATTTTATTGAGTTCAAGACTCAATGTTGAAACTTTTTCGCCAAGAGTAATGCAATTTGGACATGAGGATGATGATGGTTTGTTTCTAAGAGAATCTAGTTCAGATTTTTGTTTTAGAAACATTTTCGTTAATTTCATGTATTCATCATGCATATCATTAAAAGCAGATTGTAATTCTGAAGAAGAAAAAAGGATAGACTCATTTACCTCTTCATCATCTGATTGATGAGACGCCATTAGGGAGAGATGTGTCTGCTCTTCGCTTTTTGGTTCAGAGGCTGAACTCGTGTCATTGTCTTCCCAAGCGATGTAGGCTCTTCGTCCATTCTTTATTTCGTTCTTCTCTTTGAAAGAACTTTTCTTGATGTTTGGACAATCCATCTTCACGTGGCTAGGCTTGCCACACTCAAAGCATGTAAAATTCTGGTTTGAAGTGGAGGCCTCATTGCTTTTGGAGAACTTCTTCATTTGGCCGGTTCTTGCGCCTTTGTTCCTTCTAAGGAACTTGCTGAACTTCTTTACGAAGAGGCTCATGTCATCGGTCTCTTCCTTGTCGTCTTCATCCCCCGATGAATCATATTTCTCTATTTTTGCTTTAAGAGAAATATTTTTATTCTTTTTCTCTTGTTCTTCGTGTTGATCAAGTTGGCTAAGCTAGAGTTCGTGTTCCTGCAATTTTCCAAACAAAGTAGCCGAAGACGTTTTTGAAAGACTTTTCTTTTCATAAATGGCTGTCGCTTTTGGTTGCCATGTTGTTGTTAGTGATATTAGAACATTTAGGTACAAGTCACTGTTTGATAGCACTTTTCCAAGTGCAATAAGATGGTTGGTGAGATGAGTGCATCTCTTTTGAAGATCCAAGATCTTCTCTCTAGGTCTCATACGAAACATTTCGTATTCCTGGGAAAGAGTGTTCAGTCTCGATCTCTTTACCTCTTCGGTACCTTCATGTGTGGTATCTAAAGTATCCCACATTTCCTTAGCGGATTTGCAGTTGGATACTCTAAAGAATTCGTCGATTCTAAGCGCCGATGTGAGGATGTTCTTTGCCTTTAAATCATATTGCACTTTTTTCTTATCTTCACCGTTCCATGAAGATTTTGGCTTTGTTTCCCTCGTGCTATTGACTATCGTGTCTAAGTCTTGTGACTCTATGAGAATCCTCATTCTGATTATCCAGAAGTCGTAGCACTCTCCAACAAAACTTGGAGGTCTGTTTATGTTGGAGCCTTCTCCTAGGAATGATCTTGAGGCTATCTTGTTATAGGATCAGATTTTGAGAGTAACTTTCTCAAAAATAGCTCTGGTGCCAATTGTTAAAATGAGAATGCAACTAAGAGGGGGGTGAATTAGTTATTGTAAAATAATGGCCAATTTTTCTGCAATATCAAAGTTAAAGTGCAACGAAAAAAGTATGCAGAAAAATAATGACTTTGAAAGTAGAAGAATAAGGAGAATAGAGTACACAGGTGTTTTATACTGGTTCACCTTCTTGTCCACCCTTGTGAAAGAAAGTGTTCTTAGCAAAAGTGAAGAATATACAATATGGCTTGGATTGCCTTTAAAAGTATATATGACAATTCTGAACTCGCAATCCAAAAACAACTCTTTATGCGATAGATAATAATGCTCTTTTACTTTGAAAAAGTTTAGAATGCACTTAGAAGCAACTCTGAAATAACATAGAAAGTTTAAGAGTATGTTGCTAAAAAGTGTAGAAAATTCAGAAAGTGTGAGAACTTTATGAGAGAGTTTCAATAAGAGTTTGTAATTTGAGTTCTGTTGTTATTAAAAGTGTTTCCATGCCTTTATATAGGTTTCTCAATCAACCATAACACCTCTAGGGAAGTGTAGGTTTCGTTTGGAATGAAACAAATCAGTTTTAAGTGAAAACTTTTCACTTTGAAATCTGAAAACTGATACAACAACTCTCAGTAATCGATTATAGCAAGTGGGTAATCGATTACCCAACTATCCTGTTAACATATTTTTCGAATTTCACATAGTGTAATTGATTACTGTAATTGAGTACTCGATTACTGTAATTGAGTAATCGATTACTCAAAGTTATTGTCCAGCAGCTTTGTGAAATTTCCTTAGTGTAATCGATTACAGTTCTTTGAGTAATCGATTACCCTGTTTTCTTAAAATGGTAATATGTTACTTCAAAGACAGTAATGGATTACTTATAGTTGTTGGAGGATTGATAACTCTTTTCTCACTCATGTAACTTGTTACTCAATTATGGTAACCCGTTACATGTCATTTTTGAAAATTATTTTTATTCACACTTAGAATTTTTTGTTTTTCTTGAAAACATTTTTGAGCATTATTAAATAAGGTAATAAAAGAGTTTTAGGATAGAAGTACCTAAAAGATTTAGACTCTAAATCTTTGAAGCTTCATCTTCTTAAGTCTTGATAGGTCTTTTTCATCTTTTTTTTTTGTGATGTTGGTATCTTCATCAAAACCGTGCCAAGGTCAGGAGCAAGATATTCTTCACAAACTCCATATGGTTGTGCAAGTGTTTTGTTCCATTCCTTGAACTTCCACGGAGTTGTTTCCTACAATATTTGCATTCAACCTTGTCAACCTCATTCACATTAATCTTTTGATAATGTTCCCACACCACACTTCTATGTTTCTTTGGTGCTGGTTGAATTGTTGATTATGTATTATCATCTTCAACAACATGAGATTGAGAAGGCTCGGGTGTAGGATTAGAAGTACTTTCCACATTTACTTGATGTGAGCATCCTTGTGGAACATGTTGGATGCTAGCCACATCCATATTTGTTGGATTCAATAGATACATTCTACCTAACAAAAGAAACACAACATAATATAAAAATACACTATAAGAGTAAACATCATGTTTATATAGAGATATATGTAAAAATACCTTCATTATATAAATCTACATAGCATATTATAATGTTCATGAAGTACATTAGGGACATACAACACAACATTGTGAATAAGATAAACCAGGTGAATAAAATTTCTCAGTCCCATATGTGATATATACCCATCAAATCTCAGTCCCAACATATAAATAAAATTTCTAGTTTGAATTGCTAATCAAGATTATTCACATAATGAGCAAACAAAAACCAATTTTCTCAAATTCAGCAAAACCCAGGACCCAAGTGCCCCAAAGATTCACGTCCCATTTCTCACTTTTGCATCATATGCATGAGGTATTGAAGCATTTTATTAAACACTTGATAGGTTGGAGTCAAGGTGTGGTCGTTATATTTTTATGTATAAATAAGATAAATCAGGTGAATGAATACCATATCTATACGTAGTTAAAACCTAAATGAACAACAAAACTTAAAATTGAAAACAAAGAAACAATACAAGTAAAACAAGATGAGACAACGTCAATGAATGAACGTAACTAAAAACAATGCAGAGAATCTGAGTTGGAATGAAATAAAATAGGAATAGTATAAATAAAACATATGAATAATTGTTTTTGTAAATTAGAAACATCTATCGCACCCATCAAATCTCAGTCCCAGGATATAATAATTTCCATACCCATGATTGATACACACTCACTTTGAGAATACACAATCAACAAGAACTGAACGATGAATACTTACTAATTGAGAAGGATAACCGGAGAAGATGGAGACTGAACTGAGAAGAAAAACTCTTGTTCTTTGAGAAGGAGATGGAGATGAAGACTTTGAGATGGAAATGGAGAAGGAGAAGATGAAACCCTTTCTTTCTATTTCTATTTCTGTTCTTTGAGAAGAAAAACTAGGTTATAGGTTTATTAAAAATATCTCTTCATTTAAATGATTTATATCGGGGCGGGTTCGGGGTAGGGTATCCTATATACCAAACCCAAACCTGAACCCGAAATTTAATATCGAGTAAATCCCGAACCCAGTAACAACGGGTTTAACTCGTTAAATTCGGGTTCGGATCGGGCAGGTACCCACAGGTTCAGTTTTTATTGCCATCCCTAAATGACAACGGGGCGGGTCGGGGTCAGGTTTGTGCTTACCCAACCTCGAACCCGAAATGAACGAGGTTTAGAATGCTAATACCAAACCCGAACCCGTTGGGTTTCGGGGAACCCGAACCCGATGGGAAACCCGAAATATATAACAATGCTAATTGCACAACATATAGTAACAAAATTGTATCCTATAAATACATGCAATTGGACCAATTTTTGCACAGCAAATTGCACATCATATAGTAACAAAATCATCTGAGACATAATTCAATTACTTAACAATTTTTTATCATTAGATGACAATTTAAGATAACAATTTTTTACATAAAGTATGGAGAATGTGTTGGGCAATACAGAACCAATTTTCCTTCTTTACGTGATGTAAAAAAGCGTTCTTTTACTTGTTCTCAGAGTTGGAGAGGTAATATGTGAGTAGACATCATCTATTAATCTTCAAAATTATAACTCAAATTATTATTCATCACTTCAGCTACATTAAAATTTAAGCCAAAATTAAATATACTCATATCATAAAGAATTTGAAGCAAATGAAGTATGAAATACCTTCATCACCGAATTCCATTTCATTCAAAACAGTAGCATATTCTTCTGTGAGACTTGAATTCAAATTTCCTAGCAATATTAAAAAAATGATAGCTTAAAAATTTAATAGCTTAAATCAAATTACATGAATTAACACTTTAATAGCTTACAAATTTACCAGCATTCTCAACAGACCATAGCCAACTTCTAGCGCACATCAAAGCTTCTAATGTAGTTCAATTAAGTCGACTACGATGAGGGCTCAATATTCGGCCACTTGTACTGAATGCGGATTTAGAAGCTACATTAGAAATAGGAATAGCTAACAAATCTTTTGCAATTGCTTTTGAGATTGCCAGTACTTGTCAAATTGCAACATCTGTTTCTTGCATGTGTTTCGATGAAGACAAAGCCGACTTAAAAAGCTTGAAGACTGGACTTATCAACATCCAACATGGCCAAGACTCTGACTTTAGAAAGGTTTTTAATTTTTCTAGAAGTCCTAAGATGATTTCTTAGCTTTGAGTCTAGGTTAGGTAACCTAAAATGATGATCATCTCACACGCTCATAAGATTACCTAAAAATCTGTTTTTGAGAGTCATCATTCTTCATTTTAGTAGGTTGCATCAAAATTATATTTTCTATGAAAATCATGCATCATACTATATACCTATCTATTTTGGAGGGTTACCTCTTAACCAAGAAAACTTATAGTTTTTCATATAATTGATGACTAACAGTGATATAATCGATTATATAACTGTACAGACCCGTTAATCGATTAAGCATTTTATTAATCGATTAAATAGAGTTCTAGTAGCTCTGGGTTTTTGAATCTTGGCAGTTATAATCGATTATGTATTTTGTTAATCGATTATATTAAACAGAAAATGTTAATTTTCAAACCATTAATCGATTAAGAGGTCATTTAATCGAATAAATCTGTTGAAACCAGAAAACTATAAATGACCAAGTTTCTCTCACAACTTAACAACTTACAAACTTTCAAAATTTTCATAACTCGATTTTGAGCTTTAATTTTCGAAATCCCAAGTTCCTTGTGTGATATTCACTTGTTCTTCAATGTCAAATCTTGTGAGAAAAACCATTGCTTTGTAAAAAGCATTCTTGGTTTCTTGTTTAGGAAAAACAAAGCTATTTCAATTTTGTGCAAGTTTGAGTGAACCAATCCTTGTTTCAATCCTCTGATTTATCATACCCATGTGAGTGAGTGTGAGTAGATCATCTTTTGGGTTGTTAGTGGCTTTCGTAAGCCAAAGAACTCTTCTTTAAGAGTTTCTTTCAAAAAGCTTGTTTTCTTGTAAACTTTGGTTGTAAGTCTCTAAGGTTTAAAGAAAGTTGTAATATCGGCTAGCTGCGGTTGGTTGGATATAGTCTTCACTGGGTATCTTGTTTGGCGCATCAAGTAGCAAGATTGGCAACCGTTTGCGAATGGAGGGAAGTCAAGGCTTGGCGATATAAGGTTCGAATAGCAAGTAGGAAAGGCTCAATTTGGAAGTGTGTGTGTAAAGAACATTTTCAAATATAGTGAAGCAAATCTCCCAGATCAGAAGGGGAGGCCTGGATTTAGTTTGCCAGTGGACAGGCGAACGAACCAGGATAAAATTTCTTGATCTTCTTTCTCTTTCCCTTATCTCTTTAATTTTTCAAGCATATTAAGTATCTTGCATTCTTTGTCTTGAAAGATTGAATCTTTGTTTGTAAAGATTGAGTCTTTGATATCTGTATAATTGTTGTGTGCTGTTTGTGATATCATAGTGTGAGATTGCATGATTCTTGGTTAGCTTGTTTACCTAGAAACTGTAACACCCCAAATTTTAAGTCTTTAAAATTATAGTATCAGTCCTCGGATCCTCGCTTGAGCGAGAAAGGTTCACCTGGGAGGGTGAAATCCTGGGCTATACTTGGCAATTTTGGGTAATGTAATCAATTACACAGTCCTGGTAATCGATTACATGATGATTAAAAGCATCAGATATGTACATCTAACACAATGTAATCGATTACACCATGTTGGTAATCGATTACATCGCGATGATGCCTCTATTATTTACACTGTGTAATCGATTACACACTTCTGGTAATCGATTACATCGTATTAATGTAATCGATTACACCATGTTGGTAATCGATTACATCGCGACGATGCCTCTGTAATTTACACAGTGTAATCGATTACTTATCGCTGTGTCTATAAAATAGAAACCCAAAACACATTTTAGGGTTAGAACTTCGAAGAGAAGAGAGCTTTTCAAGAGCAAGGAGCCTTAGGACTCATCTTAGAGCTTGAGAAGAGGTAAACCTCTTGTTCCTAACTCTTCTTCTTCCTCTCTAACTTGTTTTGGGTATGTTGGATTTATTTTCATAACATGAGAAACCATGGAAACTCATCCTTTAGAGTTATGGTTCGTTTTATGTTGTTTTTATCTTGTAAACTCTTGGTTTAGAGATAGTATCTCAAGAATGGAAAGGGTTGTGGGTTGATTCATGAAAACCCCAAAAACCCTAAAAGTGAAAATGTGGTAAAAGGAGAGAATGAGTAAAATGTTAGAGGTAGAAGATGAGTTTACCCCCAAATATTGAAATATGAGATGTTATGCATGTTTTAGATGGTTGAATATTGATGATGAATATTTTGTATGATTAAATGATGCAAAATAAGTTGTTTATGTAATATTTGGAATAAATAACTAACATTGTGTTATGTGGTGGGATGAAAAGAGATCCTAAGGTTGGAGGTGGTGTCGGTAGAATTCGAGAAGTTGCCAAGAACCGAACCCCAATACTCACCAAGGTAAGGATAAGTCTTTAGTTGTGCATTTGGAATAGAAAATGTAAGTATTTTCTGGTTATGCAATGATTGAGTTGTGAATTACGCATTTAGTATAAACATATATGGGTGTGTTTATACTAAAGTAGGCGTAGATTTACGGAAGATGGAAAACGTGTGTATTTCTGATCATGCAATAATTATATCGTGAATCACGTGTTTAGTATAAACATATATGGGTGTGTTTATACTAAAGATGGTGTGGATTTACAAGAAATGGTTGATAGTGAAATCAATGAAAAGGAAACGTATTTTTAGCCGACCATAAATGGTTAGCGACTTTGGCTCAAGTTATGTAGCAACACTTTGGCTCAAGTTATGAAGCAATACTTTGGATCAAGTTATGTAGCAATGCTTTGGCTCAAGCTATGTAGCAATACTTTGGCTCAAGTTATGTAGCAATACTTTGGCTCAAGTTATGTAGCAACACTTTGGCTCAAGTTATGAAGCAATACTTTGGCTCAAGTTATGTAGCAATGCTTTGGCTCAAACTATGTAGCAATACTTTGGCTCAAGTTATGTAGCAATACTTTGGCTCAAGTTATGTAGCAACACTTTGGCTCAAGTTATGAAGCAATACTTTGGCTCAAGTTATGTAGCAATGCTTTGGCTTAAGCTATGTAGCAACACTTTGGCTCAAGTTATGAAGCAATACTTTGGCTCAAGTTATGTAGCAATGCTTTGGCTCAAGCTATGTAGCAACACTTTGGCTCAAGTTATGTAGCAACACTTTGGCTCAAGTTATGAAGCAATACTTTGGCTCAAGTTATGTAGCAATGCTTTGGCTCAAGCTATGTAGCAATACTTTGGCTCAAGTTATATAGCAATGCTTTGGCTCAAGCTATGTAGCAGTACTTTGGCTCAAGTTATGTAGCAATGCTTTGGCTCAAGCTATGTAGTAATACTTTGGCTCATGTTATGTAGCAATATTTTGGCTCAAGCTATGTAGCAAAACTTTGGCTCAAGCTATGTAGCAAAACTTTGGCTCAAGTTATGTAGCAAAATTTTGGCTCAAGTTATGTAGCAATACTTTGGCTCAAGTTATGTAGCAACGCTTTGGCTCAAGCTATGTAGCAAAACTTTGGCTCTAGTAATGTAGCACAAAATGAATTTATAAAACAAATGGTTTACTAACCCCTTTTTCTAATGTGGATTATCTTATAATGGCGTTTATTGAATTAATGACTTACTCCTTTGTGTGTTTTGTACTTTTGTCATTGATAATCCCATTGCAGGTAAATAGACGAATGAAGTATGCCAGGTCGGGAGCTTTAGGAGCTTTAGACTTTGGATTTACTATTTATGTTTTTCGTATTCTAAATGATTACCTGCGGATTTAAATGATTGTAATCATGTCTAACCATTATTTGGATATTTGTAACCATGCGTAATGTTATTTTGGAGGATCAGAACCTTTGAGGTCTTAGTACTCATAGGGAATGATATAAATGAATTATGTTTTTCTACAAGATTAATTGTATGATAATATAATAGGTTATAAGATTAGTTCCAGGAATGATTCATGAGAACTTCTAGGTAAAATGATTATGTATGTGGTTATTGATTCATGGATTGAGTGTGAGGAGGGGAAATAAGATTTTGAAGTAAGGATATTAAAATGGTAATGTGAGTTATGAGTGATTGAATGGAATTGAATTAAAATGAGAAAAATTTTCAAGGGTAGAATTTGGGTCCTTACAGAAACCATATCTTACAAGCTGATGTTTCTGGTTTTTCTGCTCCAGATAATTGATTATTACAATCCTTTAATAGATTAAATCTGTTTTAATTAATCGATTCTATTTTCATTTAATCGATAATTGCTGAATAATTCTGTGTTTCTTGATTCTCTGCGCATAAACTCGAAAAGCAGACATAGTAACCGCTTACACCTATTCACCCCCTCTAGGTGTTATACTCTGATTGACCGGTACCCTAACACCTTCATGACTATCCAACATCTTCATTGCACATTCTCTCTCAAAATCATACACTTTGAATATCTCCTTCTTGATAGTGTTTCGAGAAGGAACTTAAAACAATGGTTGGAGGGTAGCCGAGTACCTCCTAAAACCAACATGGTCCACTATTGATAGCAGATAATTATGCATAATAATTGCATTCGCAAGCTCCCATTTCGTATTTTCCGCATCATAAGTTCCAACTCCCAACTCTTGCTTACCTTGTAAGGCTTTAGGAAGTAGAAATGATTGCCCTTTGTCATGGCCTCTAGTCATAATCTTTTTTTGAACACATAACTCCATATGGTTGTGCAAGTATTTTGTTCCATTCCTTGAACTTCTGCCAAGTTGTTTCCTACAATATTTGCATTCAGCCTTGTCAACCTCATTCACTTTAATATTTTGAAAATGTTCCCACACCACACTTCTATGTTTCTTTGGTGTTGGTTGTATTGTTGATTCTGTATTATCATCTTTCCAACATGAGATTGAGAAGGCTCAAGTGTAGGATTAGAAGTACGTTCCACATTTACTTGATGTGAGCTTCCTTGTGAAACACGTTGGATACTAGCCACATACATATTTGTTGGATTCACTAGATCCATTCTACCTAACAAAAGAAACACAACATAATATAAAAATATACTATAAGAGTAAACATCATGTTTATATAGAGATATATGTAAAAATACCTTCATTATATAAATCTATATAGCATATTATAATGTTCATGAACTACATTAGGGACATACAACACAACACTCTGAATAAGATAAATCAGGTGAATGAAATTTCTCAGTCCCATATGTGATATATACTCATCATTGAACATATGTGATATATACCCATCAAATCTCAGTCCTAGTATATAAATAAAATTTCTAGTTTGAATTGCTAATCAAGATTATCCACATAATGAGCAAACAAAAATCAATTTTCTCAAATTCAGCAAAACCCAAGACCCAAGTGCCCCAAAGATTCACATCCCATTTCTCACTTTTGCAACATATGCATGAGGCATTGAAGCATTTTATCAAACACTTGATAGGTTGGAGTCAAGGTGTGGTCTTTCTATTTTTATGTATAAATAAGATAAATCAGGTGAATGAATAATGTATCTATATGTAGTTAAAACCTAAATGAACAACAAAACTTAAAATTGAAAACAAAGAAACAATACAACCAAAAAAAGAAGAGAAAACACAATCAATGGATTAATGTAACTAAACACAATGCAGAGAATCTGTTTTGGAATGAAATAAAATAGGAATAGTATAAATAAAACATATGAATAACTGTTTCTGTAAATTAGAGACATCTATCGCACCCATCAAATCTCAGTCCCAACATATAAATGATTTCTATACCCATGATTGATACACACCCACTTTGAGAATACACAATCAACAAGAACTGAAGGATGAGACTTACTAATTGAGAAGGAGAACCGAAGAAGATGAAGACTGAACCGAGAAGAAGAACCCTTGTTCTTTGAGAAGGAGATGGAGATGGAGATGGAGACTTTGAGATGGAGAAAGAGAAGATGAAACCCTTTCTTTCTATTTTTATTTCTATTTTTGTTCTTTGAGAAGGAAAACTAGGTTATAGGTTTATTAAAAATATCTCTTCATTTAAATGATTTATATCGGGGCGGGTTCGGGGTAGGGTATCACTTATACCAAACCCGAACTCGAACCCGAAATTTAATATCAGGTAAAACCCGAACCCGAACCCAGTAACAGTGGGTTTAACCCGTTAAATTCGGGTTCGGATCGGGGGAGTACACACAGGTTCGGTTTACATTGTCATCCCTAATTGAAGGGGATGGTGTAATGCTTAAAATATTATTCACCTTTACTTGACACTTGACATTTTCATTGGTAAATTTGAAAACCCATGATAGGTTTGTTTTTAAAATCAAAATAGGAAATGTTATATGCTATCTATATCTATATAGAAATGGAATGGGCTAGCACATTTACAAATTAAGACTTTCACATTTTTGACATGTGTACTTTATAGGGTTATATTAGTCATTACACATTAAATAATATATAATAAAAAATATTACCTAAATTACTTCTTTGGACTTCTATCCTCAATGAAAGCCTACTAAATGGAGGGGATATAATTGTCATTTGCCCTCCCGCCCTTGTGTAATGATTCAAGTTTGTCCTTTGTCGTCCCGACTGCTTATTTTCATTTTTTGTCTTTTGCCGTCCCAACTGTTTATTTTCATTTTCTCATAAATTGTCGTCACAACTCTTCATTTTCTGAAAGTAATGATTCAACTCTTCGTTTGCAGTATGGAATTTGAACTGAATAGTTTCCGTCCAAAATGAAAACTCTTCTTTCCACTTCCATCTCTTCATTTCTATTTCATCATAAGTGCTCTTTCATGTCTTCATTTTTTTTCATCTCTTCATTTTCAACTCTTACTCTCACAATCTTCATTTTACTTTGAACCAAACTCTAACCTTCACTCTGAAACCTTTTGTTAATGTAATGTGTAAAGGTTTCACCTTTACAATGTTCGTCTTCTCACTCTGTTAATACGCTTTTTTTAAAGGTGCCAACTTTACTGATTTTATCAAATTTGTATTGTTTTAATCATTGATCTTTGTATAAAGGAGACACCTTTACATGATTTTTATTTGTAAAGAAGACACCTTTAAAGGTCCTCATTTTGAAGTTTTGTTTTCATTTTTTACTTTCCTCAATTTTTTCGTCTTCATAATATTATCACTATGAAATTTTATTCACAGACTTTTTATCGTTGAAGACGACATTGAATGGAAAAGTTTACATTTGTGCAATATTTTCAATATTTTCGTTGAAATATTTCTAAATAATACGTTGTTTTCTAATTTGTTTGCTCATCATTTTTTACTTTCCTCATCTTTTAGTCTTCATAATATTATCACTGTGAAATTTTGTTCACATACTTTTTATCTTTGAAGACGACATTTGACGAGGTATGGCTTTGAGGATATGGCTTCAATTGCTCTCCATATCAGTTCAAGAGAAGGCTGTAGGAACCATACGGCTCTTCCTAGAGGTGATGTATCATGTTATGGATTTGACGTCACCAACAGAGGTATGGGAGACATTAGAAAAGCAGTTCATGTCCAAGTCTCTAACAAAGAAGCTGTATTTGATACAGAGACTATATGGCCTGAAGATGCAGGAGGGTACTGATTTGCAACAACATCTCAACACTTTTAATCAAGTGATCAAGACTTGCAGAAACTTGATGTGAAGGTTGATGATGAGGACAAAGCAATAATATTACTATTTTCTTTGCCAAATTCCTATGAACACTTGGTGACAACATTGACTTACGTTAAAGATTCAATCAAACTAGATGAGATCACATATGCACTTTTGTCCCACACTCAAAGAAGACAGAATGTAGGAGAAGGGTCTCAGGGTGATGGTCTGTATGTGAAAGGGAGTCAAGCACGTGAGAGGAGACAAGGCAAAGGAGGTCCTGCCAAAGGGAAAAGAACAAATTCCAGGGGAAGAACACCAAAATAGTGCTTTAGGTGCAAACAGACTAGGCATTACAGTAAGGATTGTCCCAATGAATGGAGTCCTAGCAAGCCGGTGGGGAAAGATGGAGTATCTACATCTACAAATGTTGCACAAAAAGATGACTTTGGTTAAAACAGTGAAACTGAACCTTGGAACTTCCTTGGAAAGCCTCAACCACTACCACCATTGTCTAGTCCAACAATCATAGTTCAAAAGAACTATCATACTTCATCATAAGGAGTATAACCACAACCCACACCTTGTATAATGCTAACCAATGCCCGTGTCATACCCTTGCATCCAAGCCAATGCCCATGTCACACATTGCATCTTTACCAATGCCCGTGTTACACCTTGCATCAAAGCCAATGCCCATGTTACACCCTGCATCAAAGTCAGTCAACGACTCAATGCTTTTGTGGATCTACTAGCAATTAATATATTTCACTATGATGTCCTAGATACGCCATTAAGATATTCTACTTCTCATCTCTAATGAGATCATTCTCTCAACATCTAGAGGGATAATGTTAGTATCTATCTCAAGGCCAAAATCAATACCCGAGTCCCTATCTCCACCTCGATCTTATAAGAATGAGATTGCAACTAAGAGGGGAGGGGGTGAATTAGTTGATGCAAATAATTGGCCAATTTTTCTGCAATATCAAAGTTAAAGTGCAGCGGAAATATTATGCCGAAAAATATTGACTTGGAAGGATAGAAATATAACAAAGATAAAGAGAAGAGAGTACAGAGGTGTTTTATACTAGTTCACGTTCTTGTCCACTGAAGGCTACGTCCAATAATCTTGACTCGCAAGAGATTCCTTTATTAAATATAATGAGTTGCAATTACAAATATCTCACCCCGAGATCTCCTTTTACCTTACACACTCACTTATACTTAATCCCTTGGAAAAACCTATTCCAGGTAATGTAACGACCCGTTTTTTCTACCCTTGAAATTTTTTCATTTATTTTAATCCTTTCTTACATACAGTCGTCACCTTCATTGAAAACTCTCAAGTATCACTCTTTGAAAATACCCTTTACCCTATTATATTATCATACAAATTTATGTTGCGGAAAAACATAATTCATTTAGATAACATTTACCACATACATCCAGTTACGGGTTTTCCAAGGTTATAACGTCCATAACTACATGTCACCATATTATCCTAATCAGATTACATTTATCCCAAAATGCTATCGAATCAACTACAATGTCAAATAGCAATAAAGACACTCAAGTAAATAGACACAAAGGCTTCCTATTTGAGCTTCATCCTCAAAATCTTTCATTTACCTACAATGAGATTATCATAAACAACATGCAAAACAAAAGGGAGTAAGTCATTAGTTCAAAACTAACATCACATGATAATCCACATTCAAATACAATCAAGCTTTGATGTAATTCATAAACACACATACGGAATTATAAACATTCAAATCATCTTCCTTTTTTTATCGCTCATATTCACCCTATAGAATATATATCCCATACTATATATCTTATAACATGCATACGGCATTCATGTGACATTCACATTTCTCGTCATTCATATTCACACTATAGAATATATATCCCATACTATATACCCTATAGCATGCATATGACTTTCATGTAACATTCACGTTTCTCATCATTCATATTCACCCTATAGAATATATATCCCATACTATATATCCTATAGCATGCAAATGACTTTCATTTTGAATCTTATTTTCATTGGTACTCCCCCAATAATATTACTTTCATTTGAGTCATCTTTCCATTGGTTCTCCCCCAATAATATTACTTTTATTGAATCATCTTTCCATTGGTTCTCCCCCAATAATGTTACTTTTATCGAGTCATCTTTCTATTGGTTCTCCCCAATAATGTTACTTTTATTGAGTCATCTTCCCATTGGTTCTCCCCCAATAATGTTACTTTTATTGAGTCATCTTTCCATTGGTTCTCCCCCAATAAGATTGAATTCATTATGAGTCATATTTTCTTTGGTACTCCCCCAAATAGATTGAATTCGTTTTTGAGTCATATTTCCTTTGGTACTCCCCCAAATAGATTGAATTCATTTTTGAGTCATATTTCCTTTGGTACTCCCCCAAATAGATTGAATTCGTTTTTGAGTCATATTTCCTTTGGTACTCCCCCAAATAGATTGAATTCGGTTTTGAGTCATATTTCCTTTTGTTAGGTATCAGTGGTTACAATACACCTAGAAGGGGGGGGGGGGGGTTGAATAGGTGTAGCGGTTAGAATATCCGCTTTTCGAAAAACAACACTTAATGCTGAAATACACCTAATTAATCGATTAACAGAACAGGGATAATCGATTAACAGAACAGGGATAATCGATTAACACATTCAACACAATCGACTTAATCGATTAACATAATGAGTATAATCGATTAACAAACTTGACTTAATCGATTAAACAGGAACAGTAAGCTTAGGCAAATACGATTACTTGCACGACAATTAATCGATAACAAAACGAATTTATAGAGCTTACAGATTTATCAGAGTATTAACAGTATAGCACAGAAACATATTAGCCATTAAATCCACTATACAAGTTAACCGATTAAATGCAATAAAGAGAGAGAGAGAAAAATCCTGCAACGCGAAATTTTATCCTGGTTCGTTTGCTTGTCCACCGCAAACTACATCCAGGCCTCCCGGCTGATTTGGGAGATTTTCTTCACTATAATCGAATCAATGTTATTACATACACATCATCCAATTACAACACTTAGACAATACAAGATAATAAAGACTCCTATTCTATGGTTTGACTCCCTTCCTACCGACAAAGAAAACCTTTCTTTCGGCGTAGCCCCAGCCAAGAACCTCTGTTCTTTCCTTATCTCTAAGTCTAAACACAATGAAGATACACTCAATCTCTTCGGCGATACGACACCTCGAGATTCCCAATGTTACAACAATTTCTCAATCAAAAAGAAAATAGAGTAAACTTAAGCTATTACAAAGCTTATATCTAACAAGAAAACACTTTACTCTAATCACCTAATACAAACTCATGCAATATGAAAATGTATTAGTTTGAAAACAGAATGCATAGAATGTAAAAATCTAATCAAGAAGCATCAATAATATGCATGAACATGTGATATGAAAAGATGAGAAATATATCATGTAATGCACTCAATCCTAAAGCATAGAATTCTCTCTTTTCTAAACTCACAAATGCATTTACAATTAGATGCAACAATTATCACGAAAAATGCTCTAACTTTCTAAAAATGCAACATGCAACTTATGAGATTAATTATGAAAAACGCAGTTTATAAAGAATAAATTCTGAAACCCAGTTAATCGATTAACGAATGCCTTAATCGATTAAACTGATCAAACAGTTAGATTAATCGATTAACCTATGCCTTAATCGATTAACAGCATATTTTCATGTGTAAAAAACTCAAATACGTTATGCACTTAATTCATACATGGTTAACACTTAGTTTATGCCTAGAATGCACATATACATGTATTTATGTGATGCATGAACATATTATGAATGACATATCTCAAGATGAAAATGATTTAAACGATTTATGCATATGAGACATGTATTAGGTGACTTAAGCCTTAGACTCAACTTAAACTAATCTCTAGTCTAAGCTTAGTACCAATCAGAAGACTTAAGCACGTTGATTTGTTGATGATCTTCAAGCTCTTATTCGCACAAGTTGTCCTCATCAAAACCATGACGCATAAAGAGAGCTTTCCAAACTGTTCCTCTTGACATGCACACTTTCAATCTCCCCCTTTTTGATGATGACAAACACTACATCAAATATATCAACTGTGATGAACTAGCTTGAAGATTGTGTTGGCATGGTTGATATGATGCGCAAATATTTCGGAAGCTGTTATTACGATCAACCTGCACAATCAGAAAACAAATCAACCTTTCTCCCCCTTTTGACATTATCAAAAAGATAACCCAGGTCAAAAATAAGGCAGAGATATGAGTTATGCATAAAACAAAGTCAATGAGTTAATTTGGGATTTAACAATTAACCTGTTTTATTTTGTAGAAAATTGAACAAATGCGCTAGTTTATACAAAAGAAAAAGCCAATTTGGTAAAATGAACGGCATACAAGATTTACCATATCAAATCACAATAAGCAGAAAATCTCATATGATCAAGAACCATTCACGTAATCAAAATAAGCTATTCGACATAATCAAAATAACAATAGCATAAAGAGTAAAAGTATTCAGCAACCATACAAACCACGAAATGTCAATCAAGAACATAAAAGAGGCACACACAAGAAAAACTTGAATCCATAACAACAACTGAATCCAGAAACTCAAAGTATAAGAGAGGTTGAGAAAATGCCAAAAAAAAAGTGTAAAACCGAATTGCTGTCTGCCTTTAAAATGCTGGTTTTAATCGATTAACGGACAGGTTTAATCGATTAAACCAATGTAAAATTCGAATTTTCAAAAAAACTGATGCCCAGGTAATCGATTAACAGCAAGTGTTTAATCGATTAATCATAGTAAAAATTGATTTTTAGGCAGTAGAATGGTTTCAACTTTTTAGGGCTCATGCATGCATTGTGACGGATTAATCGAGACATTCATAATCACAGAAAGAGTTAATCAAGAGACATATTTTTGCATTTTAACATATATCATTTAAGCAAAAGACACATAGGCATATAGAGGCAAGACGATAATGCAAACAACTAAACAATTTCAATCGAGATATTCTTCATCAAGAATTCCAAGTTCTCTCCTTAGAACAAAGAAAGTATCCCTGGGAAGGGGCTTGGTGAAAATATCAGCTAATTGTTTAGAAGTTTCAACAAATTCAAGAACGCAGTCACCTTTTTGTATATGATCACGCAAAAAATGATGTCTGATTTCTATATGCTTAGTTATAGAATGCAAAACGGGATTCTTGGATAGGTTTATGGCACTTGTATTATCGCATTTAATAGGGATCTTTTCAAGTTTAAGACCATAGTCCTTGAGTTGCTGCTTCATCCAAAGGATTTGAGCGCAACACACACCAGCGGCAATGTATTCCGCTTCGGCGGTGGACAAAGCAACACAGACTTGCTTTTTGCTGTGCCATGCTACTAATGAACTGCCCAACAAGTGACAAGTACCACTAGTGCTTTTCCGATCCAATTTACATACGGCGAAATCGGAATCGGAATAACCTACCAAGGATAGTGAGGCATCCCGAGGATACCATAATCCCATGTTAGTTGTTCCTTTTAAATATCTCATGATTCTTTTAACAGTTTTAAGATGTGATTCTCTAGGTGATGATTGAAATCTCGCACACATACATACACTAAACATGATATCAGGTCGACTTGCAGTTAAGTAAAGTAATGACCCAATTATTCCTCGATACTTTGTTACTTCTATTGCTTTTCCTTTTTCGTCCTTATCTAGGTAGCAAGCAGATGCCATAGGAGTGGAAGCTTCCTTACAGTTGTCCATTTCAAATTTCTTGAGCAGCTCTTTCCAATATTTTGCTTGATGGATGAATATCCCACTTTCTAGTTGCTTTATCTGTAGTCCTAGAAAGAATTTGAGTTCTCCCATCATAGACATTTCGAACTCCCCCTGCATCATCTCAGAAAATTCTTTACACAAAAAATCATTAGTAGATCCAAATATTATGTCATCCACATAGATTTGTACAAGTAATACATGATTTTCTGATTTACGAATAAAAAGCGTTGTGTCAACTAAGCCTCTTTCGAACCCTTTTTCTAAAAGAAAGGTACTAAGTCTATCATACCAAGCTCTTGGAGCTTGTTTGAGACCATAGAGTGCCTTTTTAAGTTTATAAACGTGGTTCGGATATTTAAAATTTTCAAAACCAGGCGGTTGGTCAACATAAACTTCTTCTTGAATGTAGCCATTCAGGAAGGCGCTTTTTACGTCCATATGAAAAAGTTTGAAGTTCATAATAGATGCAAAGGAAAATAGCATCCTGATGGCCTCTAATCTGGCTACATGGGCATAGGTTTCGTCATAATCGATACCCTCCTCCTGGTTGTAGCCTTTGGCCACCAAGCGTGCCTTATTTCGAATGATTAAGCCTGATTCATCAAGCTTATTTCTGAAAACCCATCGAGTACCAATCACGGGATGATCTTTAGGTTTAGGGACCAAGTTCCAAACATTATTACGCTCGAACTGGTTCAGCTCTTATTGCATAGCTATACCCCAGTGCACATCCTTAATGGCCTCATCAATGGTCTTAGGCTCAATTTGAGATACAAAAGCTACAAAATTACAAAAGTTTCCTAAGGAACTACGGGTTACCACTCCCGTAGATATGTCACCTATTACTTTGTCGATCGGGTGAGCTTTCTTGGTTTTCCACACAACTGGCATATCTGAATGCTCCTGAGATTTGGTTTGACATTCTTCATTAGTTGCTTCTTCATTATCCATGTTCTTTGAGTATGCTTCTTCCAAAGCACCTACAACATCATCAGATACGACCTTTCTCTTCTCTTTTGGAGAAGATTCGTCAAATTGTACATGGATAGACTCTTCAACTTGCATTGAATATTTATTAAAAATTCTGAACGCTTTGCTATGAATCGAGTATCCCAAAAATATTCCCTCATCGGCTTTTGAATCGAATTTTCCTAAAGCCCGCTTTCCATTATTTAATATAAAACATTTGCAACCGAAAGCGTGAAGATGGGATATGTTTGGTTTACGACCTTTTAATAGTTCATAAGGAGTTTTATTCAAATTAGGCCTTAAAAGTACTCGATTTATAACATAACATGCAGTTAACATGCAGTATGAACTGCATCTGCCCAGAAGTATTTGGGGGTATTACTTTCATTAAGCATGGTTCTCACTAATTCTTCTAACACACGATTTTTCCTCTCAACAACTCCATTTTGTTGTGGAGTGCGAGGAGCAGAAAACTGATGCAAAATGCCATGCTTATCACAGAATTTGTCGAACTGAAAGTTCTCAAATTCTCCCCGTGATCACTTCGTATATATACTATTTTCAGGTTAAGTTGGTTTTGAATTTGCTTGGCAAGATTTTTAAAAGACTTGAAGGCGTCGCTTTTCGCAGATAAAAATAATGTCCATGTAAATCGAGAGAAATCATCAACAATAACTAGAGCATAGTAGCTACCACCAAAACTCATGATTTGTGATGGTCCAAACAAGTCCATATGGAGTAACTCCAAAGGTCTTGAAGTGGATATCACATTTTTGTTTTTAAAAGAATTTTTGGTTTGTTTACACTTTTGACAAGTGTCACAAATCTCTTTAGTTTTAAAATTTAGTTTTGGTAGTCCCTCAACTAGTTCGTTTGATGATAATTTATCTAGATGTTTTATATGGATATGTGCAATGCGTCTGTGCCAGAGCCAGATGTCATCTTCTTTAGAAATAAAACATTTTGAAAATAATGTGGTGACATCATCCAAGTTAACCATGTAAATATTATTTATACGATGACCAACAAATTTAACATTATTAGATAAAATGTCACAAATGATGCAACAGTCAGAATCGAAAGATACACGATTACCTTTGTCACAGAGTTGGCTTATACTCAGAAGATTATGTTCTAGTCCTTCAACATAAAGGACATTTTCAATTTGAGTTTGAGATGAGTTACCAACTGTTCCAGTGCCAAGTATCTTTCCCTTGTTGTTGTCTCCGTACGTGACGTATCCTTTTCCTTTAAGTGAGAGATCCAGGAAATTTGATCTGTCACCTGTCATATGTCTCGAACACCCACTGTCTAAATACCATTTTTGTCCTTGTGTTCGAAGACATACCTGCAAAACAAATCACCTGCTTTTCTCAGGTACCCAATTTATGTTAGGTCCTTTTCTGTTAGTGATTAGGGAATTATCTCCCTTTTTTATCCATACATAAACTCCGCTAGGTATACCATACTTTCTAATATAACATGAATAAGAAGTATGACCATATGTATTACAATAAAAACATGTAGGTGAATGCTTATGATCTTTATTTTTAGTATGAGCTACAGGTTTTTTATATGGTCTTTTATTTTTAGCCAAGCGAGTATAACCTAGACCAGTACGATCACCAACGTTTCTTGTTTGATTAAGCAGAGTGTCTAATTGTTGTTTACTGTTTGTGAGACATTCAAGTTTTTCTTTTAGTTTAAAATTGTCTTCTTGCAAAGTCTCGCAAGTCTCACATACAGGTTTTTGACATAAATTATTAGCAGAGCAGTTACATGTGCTACAAGAATAG
The DNA here is from genome assembly GCA_009771035.1 of Lupinus albus. Lineage (NCBI taxonomy): Eukaryota > Viridiplantae > Streptophyta > Magnoliopsida > Fabales > Fabaceae > Lupinus > Lupinus albus. Next base: position 14,265,095 of record CM020009.1, read on the forward strand.
ATGAGATCTAAAGTTTCATTTTCTAATTTTAATTCATCTAATTCCTTTTGTAGTTGGCTTATTTTTTTTTCATTTTTAAGGATTACCCTTTTCTTATCAATGTTTATTCTTGCCAATTTCTTTAGTTCCTCATGTAACTCAACATAAGCATCATATAAAACATCATAAGAGGGTAAGTCATCCGAAGTGGATGAGGTGTCAGAATATACCTCATTATTATCCTCGTGTGAGTCTGAGTTCCCATCGTTGTCAGATCTAGCCATCAGACATAGCTTCGCTGACTCCTCCTCATTAGAGGTGCTTGATCTCGTTTCCTCCTCAGGTACATCCCATACAATGTAAGCTTTCTTGGACTTGAATTCCCTGGGAGTGCTCTTCTCTGAATCAACCTTTTTCAGATAGGTAGGACATTGAAATCTCATGTGTCCTGCTTTTCCACACTCATGGCAAGTGAAGCGATCTTTGTTGTTCTTGCCTTTGTTGGTTGATTCTCTTGCTTCTTTCTTTTGAAACTTTTTGAGTCCACCTTTTCTTTTAATGAATTTGCTAAATTTTCGAACAAGGAGACTCATAGTTTCATCATCTAGATCGGAGTCAGATTCATCATCATCTTTTTCTTCTTTTGATTTGGAGGTCGTGGCCTTTAATGTGATGTTTTTCTTCTTCCGGTCTGAATCTTCGTGCATAGTCAAGCGACCCAATTCCATTTCGTGCTCTTGAAGCTTTCCAAATAGTGTAGCTAGAGGCATAGAGTCCAAGTCTTTGGATTCAATAATTGCAGTTACCTTTGGTTGCCATTTTCTGTCAAGACAACGCAAAACTTTATTAGTTAGTTCACCTCTGGCAAATGATTTATCTAGAGCAACTAAATGATTAACAATATGAGTAAATCACTTTTGCATATCACTGATTGATTCACTAGGTAACATGCGAAATAACTCATATTCGTGGGTCAGCGCATTTAATCTAGCGCGCTTGACTTCGCTAGTGCCTTCGTGAGTCACTTGTAAAGTGTCCCACATTTCTTTTGCATTTTAGCACTGCAAGACTCTAAAGAACTCATCATAGGATAGGGCCGATGTGATGATATTTTTGGCGCGTAGGTTAAGCTGGACCTTTTTGCGCTCATCATCGGTCCATAGACTTTTAGGCTTGTCTTTAGGTTCATTGTCCACAAGATGTTGTGGAACGAAAGGGCCGTTGACTATGGATTCCCAAATATCCGAGTCTATGGCTTCAATAAAAATTTGCATGCGGACTTTCCAGTAGGCATACCCTTCACCACTAAATATAGGTGGTCGATTAATGGATGAACCATCACCACCAAATGGGTTTGACGAACCCATTCCTTTTTCCCTTAGGATCACGAATACGCGGTTGAGCTAGCACTTCGTACTAGCTCTGATACCACTTGTTAGGTATCAGTGGTTACAATACACCTAGAAGGGGGGGGGGGGGTTGAATAGGTGTAGCGGTTAGAATATCCGCTTTTCGAAAAACAACACTTAATGCTGAAATACACCTAATTAATCGATTAACAGAACAGGGATAATCGATTAACACAATCAACACAATCGACTTAATCGATTAACAGAATGAGTATAATCGATTAACAAACTTGACTTAATCGATTAAATAGAAACAGTAAGCTTAGGCAGATACGATTACTTGCACGACAATTAATCGATAACAAAACGAATTTACAAAGCTTACAGATTTATCAGAGTATTAACAGTATAGCACAGAAACATATTAGCCATTAAATCCACTATACAAGTTAACCGATTAAATGCAATAAAGAGAGAGAGAGAGAGAAAATAATCCTGCAACACGAAATTTTATCCTGGTTCGTTTGCTTGTCCATCGCAAACTACATCCAGGCCTCCCGGCTGATATGGGAGATTTTCTTCACTATAATCGAATCAATGTTATTACATACACATCATCCAATTACAACACTTAGACAATACAAGATAATAAAGACTCCTATTCTATGGTTTGACTCCCTTCCTACCGACAAAGAAAACCTTTCTTTCGGCGTAGCCCCAGCCAAGAACCTCTGTTCTTTCCTTATCTCTAAGTCTAAACACAATGAAGATACACTCAATCTCTTCGGCGATACGACACCTCGAGATTCCCAATGTTACAACAATTTCTCAATCAAAAAGAAAATAGAGTAAACTTAAGCTATTACAAAGCTTATATCTAACAAGAAAACACTTTACTCTAATCACCTAATACAAACTCATGCAATATGAAAATGTATTAGTTTGAAAACAGAATGCATAGAATGTAAAAATCTAATCAAGAAGCATCAATAATATGCATGAACATGTGATATGAAAAGATGAGAAATATATCATGTAATGCACTCAATCCTAAAGCATAGAATTCTCTCTTTTCTAAACTCACAAATGCATTTACAATTAGATGCAACAATTATCACGAAAAATGCTCTAACTTTCTAAAAATGCAACATGCAACTTATGAGATTAATTATGAAAAACGCAGTTTATAAAGAATAAATTCTGAAACCCAGTTAATCGATTAACGAATGCCTTAATCGATTAAACTGATCAAACAGTTAGATTAATCGATTAACCTATGCCTTAATCGATTAACAGCATATTTTCATGTGTAAAAAACTCAAATACGTTATGCACTTAATTCATACATGTTTAACACTTAGTTTATGCCTAGAATGCACATATACATGTATTTATGTGATGCATGAACATATTATGAATGACATATCTCAAGATGAAAATGATTTAAACGATTTATGCATATGAGACATGTATTAGGTGACTTAAGCCTTAGACTCAACTTAAACTAATCTCTAGTCTAAGCTTAGTACCAATCAGAAGACTTAAGCACGTTGATTTGTTGATGATCTTCAAGCTCTTATTCGCACAAGTTGTTCTCATCAAAACCATGACGCATAAAGAGAGCTTTCCAAACTGTTCCTCTTGACATGCACACTTTCACCTTTGGTACTCCCCCAAATAGATTGAATTCATTTTTTAGTCATATTTCCTTTGGTACTCCCCCAAATAGATTGAATTCGTTTTGAGTCATATTTCCATTGGTACTCCCCCAATAAATGATTCTGAGTCTTATTTCCATTGGGACTCCCCCAATAAATGTTTCCGAGTCTTATTTCCATTGGGACTCCCCCAATAAATGTTTCCGAGTCTTATTTCCATTGGGACTCCCCCAATAAATGTTTCCGAGTCTTATTTCCATTGGGACTCCCCCAATAAATGTTTCCGAGTCTTATTTCCATTGGTACTCCCCCAATAATATTAATCTCATTTGAGTCATATTTCCATTGGTACTCCCCCAATAATATTAATTTCATTTGAGTCATATTTCCATTGGTACTCCCCCAATAATATTAATTTCATTTCTATAACAGAAAAGTCACGCATTTTCCAACATAATGCATAAATTACAGACGCATCATATTAAACCATTACCTCTTTCACATACCTCATTCATATCAGCAAGTATGATTTAGAGACACTTATCCCTTACCTTGGTGAGTGTTGGGGATCGGTTCCGAGTAACTTTAAAAGTCTCCTCCGCGATTTCCTCCAACCTTAGGATCCTTCCTCATTTTCACCAATAACAACCATGTCACTCATTTATTCAAAATAACACATAAATAACTCGTCTTTCATCATCAAAGACACAAGGGACTCACATATTTTCAATATTTCCAAAACTACTTCAATACAAGTTTCTAAATATCAAAACGTACATGTTCATCTCATATAACAACATCAAAGCACAACTCATTATCCACATCTAACATTTCATCTCTTTCTCTTTATACTCATATTCTCATTTTGGGGGTTTTTGGGGGTTTTTTCATGAATAACCCATAAAAACTTTCCATTCATCAAATACCAACTCTAAACCAAGAGTTTACCAGATAAAAACAACATAAAACGAACCATAACTCTAAAGGATGAGTTTCCATGGTTTCTCATGTTTTGAAAATAGATCCAACATACCCAAAACAAGTTAGAGAGGAAGAAGAAGAGTTAGGAACAGGAGGTTTACCTCTTCTCAAGCTCTAAGATGAGTCCTAAGGCTCTTTGCTCTTGAAAAGCTCTCTTCTCTCTCTTCTCTTCAAAGTTCTAACCCTAAAATGTGTTTTGGGTTTCTATTTTATAGACACAGCGATAAGTGTAATCGATTACAAGTATAGTGTAATCGATTACACAGTGTAAATTACAGAGGCATCGTCGCGATGTAATCGATTACCAACATGGTGTAATCGATTACATTAATACGGTGTAATCGATTACCAGAAGTGTGTAATCGATTACATAGTGTAAATTATAGAGGCATTGTCGTGATTTAATCGATTACCAACATGGTGTAATCGATTACATTGTGTCAGATGTACATATCTGATGCTTTTCATCATGTAATCGATTACCAGGACTGTGTAATCGATTATATTACCCAAAATTGCCAAGTATAGCCCAGGATTTCACCCTCCCAGGTGAACCTTTCTCGCTCAGGCGAGAATCTCTCGCTCAAGCGAGACTTCCAAGACTGATACTCTAATTTTTAAAGACTAAAATTCGGGGTGTTACAAGTAACACCCTCGGTAAACACTATACCAAGTCAATCAACCTGTTTCACTTCACACCCTTGTGAAGGAAAGTGAACTTTGCAAAAGTGAAGAATATTCAATATGGCTTGGATTGCCTTACAAGTGTATATGACAATTTCTAGAACTTGCAATCCAAAAAACAACTCTTATACTATAGATAATAATGCTCTTTTAACTTTGAAAAAGTTTGGAAAGCACTTTGAAGCAACTTTGAAATACTTAGAAAGTTTGAGAGTATGTTGCTTGAAAAGTGCAGAAAATTCAGAAAGTGTGAGAACTTTTAATGAGAGTTTGTAATCTGAGTTGTTATTATGTGTTGTTGTTATGAGAGTGTTTCAATGCCTTTATATAAGCTTCCAATCAACCATAACACCTCTAGGTAAGAGTAGGTTTCGTTTGGAATGAAACAAATCAGTTCTGAGTGAAACCTGTTCACTTTGAAATCTGAAAACTAATACAACAGCTCTCAGTAATCGATTACTGTAAGTTGGTAATCGATTACCCAACAATCCTCTTAACAACTTTTTCAAATTTCACACAGTGTAATCGATTACTGTATTTGAGTAATCGATTACTCAAAGGTACTGTCCAACAGCTTTGTGAAATTGCCTTAGTGTAATCGATTACACTTCTTTGAGTAATCGATGACCCGATTTTCTAAAAATGGTAATTTGTTACTTCAAAGACAGTAATGGATTACTCTTAGCTGTTAGAGGATGGATAACTCTTTTCTCCCTCATGTAACTTGTTACTCAAGTATGGTAGCCCGTTACATGTTGTTTTTGAAAATTATTTGTAATCACACTTAGATTTTTCTGATTTTCTTGAAAACAATTTTGAGCATTATTAACTAAGGTAATATAGTAGTTGTAAGGATAGAAGTACCTAAAGACTTAGACTCTAAATCTTGAAGCTTTGTCTTCGATAGTCTTTGTAGGTCCTCTTCCTTTCTTCTTTTTCTGAAGTTGGTGTCTTCATCAAAACCGTGCCAAGGTCAGGAGCAAGATCTTCTTCACAGATCTTAATCCAGTATATGTAGGGAGGGCAATATGGGCCTTGGCCCGTCGGGCCATCCCATTTTGGTCGACATTTTTAGGGGGCTGGACTGGAGATTTTGGCCCAAAAGCCCTTATTCAACCCGGTTTGGAAGCCCATTTTTCAGACGGGCTACGGCGGGCCGGGTCGGGCAAGCCCGGCGGGCCAACATTAATATTGGCTTAGCATTTTAAGGTTACATGTGATTCCAATAATGTAGTTAATTTAATATTATTTTCCAATCGAGCATTTTACACTTACCGTGTGCAACCAATTTATTATTCATATATAAGATATTTATGAGGAAATTACTTATGAATGTAATTTATATCATATACATTACATTTACATATAAATGTTTAACTTATATCATATATCATATTTTGTTTAACTTAATTACATTTATCATTTTTTTGTTTAAAAAATTACACTTCTCATGCATGGTTGATCAATGAAATGTATGTTTATAAATTAAGGGTTTTTGTAAGTGTAGAAAATGAAATGATAGTTTGTGTAATTTCACTAAAACTCATGGAATATAAGTGTAATTTACTCTTTATATTATTAATAAAAAATTTCAAAGGTTCTACATGTTATATTAAATTGGTTATTGTGAACACTCAATTTTGTCCGGCCCAAAATAGATTCTAAAAAAGTGATAATAAATAGTAAATAAATTCAAAATTGTAATTTATATTGTCTGAAAACAATGTTTTAAATAAACAATATTTGGTGCTAAAAATGGGTATAATACATTCACTTAAAAAGGAAACTAAACCTCCCACCCCCAACTTCTTCAGGTGCCTTAATGGGAAGATCCTCCCAAATTATACATTCACCATCTCTTATAACTTAAACAAATCAACATTCAATCTCTCAAAAGGAAAAGAAATCAAATCATCATCAATTTAATAAAGGCAATCAAACAGGATTCCAAAAATAACACTAAATAAATATATTTAATACAACCAATCAACATAATCCCAAAAGGATGACACTAAGGATATGTAGATTTGGGATCTTGATAAATTAAGCATAATCAGGCAGCAATAATGATTAGCATTAAGGTGATAATCACCGATTATAAATAGAGCATCAAATAGTGGTATCAATAAGGCAACTAGAGATTCAAAGTGAAAACTAAGGCAATTAAGAGCATCAAAAACAACAATTTGGAATAGGAATATATCAACATAAAAAGGAATAATTAGAGAAGCAATAAAGGTGATTGGATACAGATTAGAAATTGAAAAGGTTCTCATGAATCTCAATCATTACAAAAGGAAGTAAGCTATTTCAAAAAGAGGAGGCATAAAAAAATACCCACACTCATTTTTTACCCTAATCCAGATACCCACCACCACATTAGACAGAACTTTTGACAATCAATAAACACACTACACCCATCTATCTCTTCCATATCTAATCTCCCTCATCATCTCTATACCTATACACATATACATACCATAGACCGACATAACCCCTTCCAGAAAAGCTTCTTACTTTTACCATTCGCCACACCCACGTTCCTGAATCTCCAAATCGGCATTCCCAAATACACAACGCCTGCATTCATACATAAGCATATTCGATTTCCATAGAGAACATACACTTTTTCACATGTAACCAAAGTAAACTAGAAGAGATATCATACATCATTCAGGGATCGTATAATACACACAATCCTACATACACCCAATAGAGGAATTAGAAAAGGGAAAGGACTCAGTCATCACAACAAGCAGAATAATCCAAATTCAGTAATTCTAGCATCTCCGAAAACAAGGCAAAAGGTAAAAGCATACCCAAGTAAGTCATTTGTTCAAACCATTAAATAGCAATGCATTTTTGTGCATCCTGAATACCAAACAATCACACATATCCAATAGAATTACCCCTACTTATTTGATTTTCAACTATTGATCCAATGTTATATGCTTAGCACATGTATATGTATTTTTACTGAGTTGTTTAGAAACGATTATGTCCAAATCAATTGATTCCATAGAAATGGATACAAACATTTGGCTAAAATAAAAATTAAAAGAAAAATTTCCTAGTGATACATGTATCAAATAATGCACTATCTTTATTCATTTTACCGAAATGCTTTAAATAAAAATTATCTTATTATTCACACGATTTTTAAATGGAATTTTTATAGCAAGGTTATGGTTCGAGTCGACTCTGACTTCCCCGAAAATGGGAAGAAGGTGAGCGACCAACACCATCTCTAAACTATTAACTCCATATATAACAAATGTTTTAGATAAAAAAATTATCTCATTACTCAAACGATTTTAATGGAATTGTTATAGTAAGGTTACGGTTCGAGTTGACTCTGACTTCTCTGAAAATGGGAAGAAGGTGAGCGACCAATACCGACTATAAACTATTAATTTCATGCTAAAATGTTTTAAATAAAAATTACCTTATTACTAAAACAAATTTTAATAGAATTTTTATAGTAAGGTTACGGTTCGAGTTGACTCTGACTTCTTTGAAAATGGGAAGAAGGTGAGCGACCAACACCGACTCTAAACTATTAATTCCTTATCAAAAGTATTTTAGAAAAAATTCATATTGTACTTCAGCATATTTTAAAACTACCCAAACCAATTTAATTACTTTTCAAACCAGAACTACGTAGCCTTGATTTCCCTATTGCACCTAGGGATACATAGGAGCAAGATGAACTCTTGTCAGGCACAACAATAAAAAATAAAACATTTCGCTTTAATTACTAAATTTTAATAAAGAATTTTTAAGGGTATAAAAGTCCATGTTATTAGCGAGGGTACCGTTTTAATACGGGCGGACGGGGTGCTAATACCTTCCCCAATCCGTAATCGACTTCCGAGCTCAGAATATCTGTTCAAAGACCAAGTTCTCCAAATTGGGCATATAGAGAGTTTTCTACGTTTTATCCGTAAAAAACGTAGTGGCGACTCCAAATCAATTGGAAGAGGTAGAAAGCGAGTTCGCCGCTCCCTAAGTCGCAGGGCGGTCTTCCAACCGAAAATCGGGTCGCGACAGTTATACTATTATGTAATATTACAATTGATAAGGAATTTATATTATATAAAGACATTTATATTATATACAAGACATTTACTTATCAATATAATTTACTCTTTAAATTGGTTAGTACTCATATACAAGCCTTCTCAAAAGAATATTTTTTGCATAGAAAAGTAGAGTCATATTCTTCCAACAAAGTATCTAATGCTTAAAACTTAGGAGTTTGAAGCTTTATTGTGAACTATGAGTCTAAAAGTTTAAGATCATGTTGGCTAGTTGTTTAGAACTTACAAGTTTTAAACCAAGACGATATATCATTATGAGATTGTGAACTTTAGTTTGTGATTTTTGTTTTAAAAGACATTTATGAGGCGTTATGATTATTTATTTTTGAAATTGTGATTGAGTTGGTTATAAATGAGTTTTTGAAAATAAAAAAAACGGGTCAGCCCACCGGCATGCCAGCCCTGCCAAATATGGGTCGGGCTGACATTTTGAGCCCTGATAGCAATAAGGGTCGAGCCAGCCCAACCTATATTTTGGCGGGCCAATCACTGTGAATTTTATTATCATTTTGTCATATTCTCATGTTACCTACCGTATTTTACGTGTTTAGGAATATTGTGAATGTTCTTAAATGAAAGATTTGGTATGTTAGATTATTGATCTATTGTATAAGTTTTTTGTCATAGTTTTTATATTATTGTGTACCATTGTACTTTGAACATATTATATGTTACTTACTAATTTTTGTTGCTTCGCTTTTCTATTGGAGTAAATTTAGTTTATAAAGTACTATTTTGTACTATGCTTTAAATCAGTTGACGACAAGACTTATTTAGTAAAATCTTATCTCTTCAACTTCTATCTCATGTTCCAAATGAATTTACCTGATTTTTTTGTTTTAGATAATTCGGAATAATTTCTTCTACACTTTTATATTAATAAATTCTTCTCTTAAACTATAATATTAATAAGTATAATAATGTTAACATAAATTTGTGCAAAACGGAATCCGCGCACGGATAACCTAGTAGTTTTACTTAAAAACACATACCTTTATACATGTGGGTATTATTGAGTTGTGGACAATTTAATTATTTATAATAAAATAATGTATGAGATTTCATTCATTTATTACAGGCCCAATAAAATTACAAGAATGAGTTTTGGCATAGATTTATTTTTAATTATTGTAAGGGGTATAATAGTCTTGCAACTGTTTGGTTTCTGAAATGATTAAATGTAACAAGGATTTTTTGTTTCCTTAAGACTACAATCACATTTATGGCCAGGTTATAGCGGTAATTTTACCTGGACTGAAGTTGAAATGAATGGGCAAACTCTACCCTTTGGTTGCATGTGTACCACGTGGATTCTCGTTTTGAAATAAAAGGGTTGATTTTCTTTGTATGTTTTATCTCTTTTATGTGTTCCTATTCATTCATCTCTTATGTGTTTCTATTCACAATTCTTCTCTCACACTATTCATATTTTCTTTTTCTCTGAAAATTCGAAACTCATCTTCTTGAAGATAATCGCACTGTTCAATAGTTATGAATGAGTTTAAACGACGGTCTTCATTTTATGAATGACTTTCCTCCATTTTGTTATACTTACGTATGTTGGGAAACCATGGTTCCCATTGACGATGGAACCTTTCATTTCATCAGTTTAAAAGTATTAAATTCAATTAGTTTTTTTGTTTTCCTTTTTCTGTTTTTATTCTTTCCTTTTTGGGGTTTTCTGGTTAGGTTAGTTAGTTTAGTTAGGTTTCTGTTTTTTCATTCTTGACAAGTTCTTGGCTTCTTAGTTCTATATATAGCTTTGAGCCTTGGCTTTGTAAATCAACACAAAAGGCAATAAGAATAACAAGTATCTTTGTTGGATCAATTCTTTTCTTCTTTCTTATTCCTTATTCCTTGCTCTTCATTTCTTTTCTGTTTTTAGGGTTTATTAAGATGGTATCAGAGCTCAATCGAGCTCTGATTCGTCGTATCCCTTCCTCCTTCATCGTCCTTCCTTTTGAAGCTTATGTTCCTTGCCTTTCTCTCTCGATTTCTCACCCAAAGCTTCTACAAATAGCAAATCAGACGTATGAAGACTTCAATACCAACCCTTCAAATCCCTTCTTCTTGAGTTCCAATGAAAATCCAGCATTGGTTCTTGTAACACCTCTCATGAATGGAAAAAATTACCATTCTTGGAGCAAAGCTATGATGTTGGCTTTACACTCAAAGAACAAGGTTGAATTCATCGACAAAAGCATACATAGACCTCCTAAAGGTCATCATCTTCACTCACAATGGATCAGATGCATCACCATGATCCTATCTTGGCTGTAACATTCAGTAGATGACACCATTGGGAAGTCAATTTTGTGGATTGATGATGCTGCAAATGTCTGGAAGGATTTACATGACAGATTCTCGCAAGGTGATGTTTTTCACATTTCTGAATTGCAAGAAGATTTTTACAAATTGAGTCAAGGAAGCCTCTCTATATCTGAATACTTTACTAGATTAAAGACCCTTTGGGAATAGCTAAGCAACATCAGACCCACCCGCCACTGCCATTGTGGTAATGTTTGTACTTGTGGAAAATCATGCACTTGTGCTATCCCTGAGTCACTCATAAGCCATAAAGACCAAGATTATGTCATCATGTTTCTTAAAGGTTTGAATGACCAATATGCACAAGTACGTTCCCAAATTATGCTTCTTGACCCCTTTCCCAACATCACCAAGGCCTTCTCCATGCTTATGCAGCAAGAGATGCAAAATGACACCATTAGCACCTCCTCTTTACAACTAGAAAGTGAGTTGAGGGCCATGAACTTCACCTCTCAAGGAAACAAAGACATCAGCAAAGACTATAGGATTAATGCACAAGGTAGCAGTAGTAGGGGCAGAAGCAATCCTTATAGAGGAAGAGGCAGATCATACAACATTGGTATAGGGAGTTCCAATAAGTTTTGTACTTATTGTGAAAGAACAAACCACACAATAGACACATGCTTCTTAAACCATGGATACCTGCGTGGATACCAAAACAACCCTGACTACCAAGGCACTGATACTCATCAAGGAAATCGACAAAATAGATTCATCAAAATTGTTGGAACATCTAATTTTGGGCCCACTTCAGAAAGTCATGGTGACAATTCAACAATCAGAAGCAGTGTGGCAGATTCTTTTACTTCATAAGAGATCCAAGAAATCCTAGATCTCCTACACATGTCTAAAACACCAACTAGCTCTACTAGTGCAAATTATGCTTTCAGATCTGCTCCCATTGCCAATTTTGTTGTCCCTCCTCCAAAAACAGGCAACATTGGTAAGTTTTGGATCCTTGACCCATGTGCCACAGATCACATCACCTTTAATCCTACACATTTTCAAGATACAAGGTTTATTTTTCCAATCTTAATCACTCTACCCAATGGTGATAAAATCACTTCTTCTATAACTGGGACAATTGTTATTTCCCAGGACCTAACTGTTAATTTGATAATTGTGAATATATTGATCACTTCTTTAGATTGTCACTTTCTTTTTCACCAAGATTCTTGCTCAATTTTGCATAATATCACCAAGAGGATGATTGGTTCAGCTAGGATGCAAGATGGTCTCTTTGTCCTACACCCTACTCAATCATCACCCTCTGGTTATGCTTTCTTAGTTTCTCAATCTCTATGGCATCATAGGCTTGGCCATGCTTTAGATTTTGTTATGCATGACATTTTTACAAATTACCCTTCTATGACTTTTGGTAGCAAGAATAAGTTGCCTTGTGATGTATGCCACTATTCCAAACAAAAAAGACTTCCTTTTAATCATAGTACCACTAATTCTACTAAATGCTTTGATATCTTGCATGTTGACATTTGGGGACCATATTCAATTACATCTATTTTTTGTCACAACTATTTTTTTAACTTCAGTGGATGATTTTACTCGCTTCACTTGGGTAATTTTAATGAAGTCTAAAGTTGAAACTAGGCACATCATAGACTTTATTGCTTATATAGAAACACACTTTGACTCCAAGCTTAGGCACCTTAGGAGTGACAATGGCATTGAATTTATGATGCCTTCTTTTTACTTTTCTAAAGGCATCATCCATCAAAAAACTTGTGTTTAAACTCCCCAATAAAATGGGATGGTAGAAAGGAAGCATCAACATATCCTAAGTGTTGCTAGAGCTATATATCTTCAATCAAAGCTTCCACCTAAGCTATGGAACTTTGTTGTTTTACATGTTGTTCATATAATCAACAAAATCCCATCACCTACATTAGATGCTAAAAGCCCTTTCCAGCTCCTCTATGGTAGCTTACCCTCCTTAGATATCTTAAAAGTCTTTGGATGCTTGGCTTTTGCATGCACAATTCCTGTCCAAAGGACTAAGTTCCATAGCAGAGCAAGAAAAAATGCCTTCTTAGGCTATAAAGAAGGCACAAAAGGCTACATCCTGTATGAATTATGTTCTAACAATATATTCCTCTCAAGAGATCTTTATTTCTATGAATCACACTTTCCTTTTGCTACCCTCACCACCATTAAACCCCTTCCCCCTAGTCTGTTACAATCATCCCCTTTTGCCTTGGACCATGACACTACTCCCATGATCCCTGATGAACCCATTCATCATAATCCTCCCTCTTCTAATCCATTATCCCTTGTCCCTAAGCTCATTCTCAAATCTTCTTAGAGAATTAGAGGTCCACCCTCTTATTTGAGGGATTACCACTGTCACCTAGCTACTTCTACACAACCTACATCACTCATACCAACTTATCCTCTCTCATCTGTCTTGAGCTATGACCACTTCTCACCTTCCTACAAACACTTCTGCCTTACCCCTAGTTCCCTCACTGACCATTCCACCTATAAGCAAGCTTCTAAATTCCCACATTGGATGGTTGTTATGCAAGCTGAATTAGCAGCTCTTGATGTTAATAAGACATGGAATCTTGTTCCTCTTCCTCTTAATAAGACTCACATTGGCTGCAAATGGGTCTATAAGACCAAACTACACTCTGATGGATCAATTGATAGATATAAGGCTCGTTTAGTGGCTAAGGGGTACAACCAACTTGAGGGAGTTGATTTCTTTGAAACGTTTTCACCTGTTATTAAAATCACAACTGTTAGAGTTGTTCTTGCCATTGATGCTGCCAAAAACTGGTTTTTAGAGCAATTAGATGTCAACAATGCCCCCCCCCCCCCACCTGGTCTTATTCCCTCTCAACCTCACCTTGTATGCAAGCTTAACAAATCCCTGTATGGGTTAAAACAAGCAAGGAGGGAATGGCATACTACCTTATGCATAACTCTTGTTGCCCTAGGCTTCTCCCATTCTCAAGCTGACCAAGCCCTTTTCACTAAGTCTTTTGCAGATTCCTTAACCATCATCCTTGTTTATGTTGATGATATGGTTTTAACAAGCAACAACCTCTCTTAAATCCAACCTATCAAGCAGTTTCGTCACCAATCCTTCAAAATGAAAGACCTTTATCCTCTTAGATTTTTTCTAGGATTAGAAATTGCTAGATCTTATACTGGAATTCATCTAAATCAGAGACAATATGCCTTGTCTCTCTTAGAGGAATCAGGATCCTTAACAACTAAGCCTTGCACTATCCCCTTTGACCCATCTACAAAGCTGCAAGCTGCTATAGGCACTCCTTATCATGATCCTCACAACTATAGGAGATTAGTAGGAAGATTAATTTACCTCACAATTAACAGACCTGATTTATCCTATGTTGTCCAACAATTAAGCCTATACATGACTAATCCTATGGATCTACATTTTAAATCTGCACTTAAAGTGCTTCATTACATCAAATCTTCTCCTACCCAAGGTCTTTTTTTTCTTACAAATACTGAACTCAGAGTCACAGCTTTTGCTGACTCTGATTGGGCATGTTGTTTAGATACAAGAAGAAGTAACACTAGTTTTTGTATCCTTATTGGCTCTTCTCTCATATCTTGGAAATACCAATAAACAAAAAACTATTAGCAGGTCCTCTACTGAAGATGAATACAGCACTGTTGCAAGTGTCTCATGTGAACTACAATGGCTAAGTTTTCTCTTTCATGACTTATGTATTCCTTTTCCTAAACCTTTTTCTGTTTATTGTGATAATAAATCTGCTATTTATCTTGCCCATAATTCGGTGTTTCATGAGAGAACCAAGCACATCGAAATTGATTGCCACGTGGTTCGTGAGAAGATTCAACAAAAGCTTATACATCTCATGTCAATTGTTTTTGCTTTACAACTTTCTGATGGCTTCACAAAACCTTTTCCTTCTACTGTTTTTTGTACTACTTTTTCCAAGTTAGGCATGTGCTCTATTCATACCACTTCCCAACTTGAGGGGGATGTAAAAGTATTAAATCCAATTAGTTTTTTTTGTTTTCCTTTTTCTGTTTTTATTCTTTCCTTTTTGGGGTTTTCTGGTTAGGTTAGTTAGTTTAGTTAGGTTTTTGTTTTTCCATTCTTGGCAAGTTCTTGGTTTCTTAGTTCTTGTTGAGAAATGGCTCATATTCAATGGACCGAACCTCTTCTCATCATAACAGCAATACAAGTTATGGGTTTGGGCTGATGTAAAGGATTGGGATAGAGGGCTATATGTAACACCCTTTTCCTAGCGTTAAAACAATTACATACGAGAAGTATTTGGCAATCCAGAGACAAAATCCATAGATATACTATCCCATTTCCACTCGGGGATGCTTAAGGGTTGCAACTCTCCCCCGGGTCTTTGATGTTCAATTTTTGCTTTATGGCATGTCAAACAGGCCATTACATACTCTGCCATATTCCTTTTCAATCTTGGCCACCAGAACATCTTCTTCAGATCTCGGTACATCTTGGTAGTTCCCGGATGAAAACTCAACTTACTCTTGTGAGCTTCTTCCAAAATCATCTGTCTCAGTTCTTCATTATGAGGAATGCAGATCCTCCCTTGGAATCTAATAATTTCGTCTCTTCCCTGTTGAATCTCTGAATTTTTCCCCGTTTCCATGAGTGATTTTTGAATTTGAATTTCTCGGTCTGTCTTCTGTAATTCCCTTATCTGGTCCAGAAATTCGTTGGTGATTCTCATTAATCCCAAAACCATTTTACCTTCCTTGAAGTGGTGAGCTAGATTCATATCTCTAAAGTCTTCTAATAGCTTCAACTCCCTTACCATTATGGCTGACAAATGTAAGGATTTTCGACTTAGAGCATCTGCCACCACGTTTGCTTTTCCTGGGTGATACTGTAATTCAAAATCATAATCCTTCAAGAATTCAACCCATCGGCGTTGTCTCATGTTCAGTTCTTTTTGATCGAAAAAGTATTTCAAACTTTTGTGGTCGCTAAACACTTCAAACTTGGATCCATACAGATGGTGTCTCCAGATTTTTAAAGCAAAAACAACTGCAGCCAACTCTAAATCATGTGTAGGATAGTTCTCTTCATGAGGTCTCAGCTGTCGAGATGTGTAAGCTACTACCTTTCTATTTTGCATCAATACACACCCCAAACCTTGTTTAGAAGCATCATAGTATACCACAAATGTACCGTTCGGATCTGGAAGAATCAACACTGGAGAAGAAGTCAATCTCTGCTTCAACTCTTGGAAACTATTTTCTCACTAAGTAGTCCATTCGAAAGCTTGATTCTTTCGGGTCAACTTGGTCAAAGGCAACGCAATCTTTGAAAAACCTTCTATAAACCTTCAATAGTATCCAGCTAACCCAAGAAAACTCCTGATTTCAGTGACTGTTTGAGGTCTTTCCCATTGCAAAACTGCTTCCACTTTTGCTGGATCAACAGCAATTCCATCTCGAGTAATCACATGGCCAAGAAACTGTACTTCTTCTAACCAGAATTCACACTTTGAAAGTTTAGCATATAGTTGTCTCTCTTTTAACATCCTCAACACGGTTTTCAAGTGTTCGACATGTTCTTCCTTGGTCTTAGAGTATATCAAGATGTCGTCAATAAACACCACAACGAAGCTATCCAAGAACGGCCGAAATATAATCCATGAACACTGCAGGAGTATTCGTAACTCCGAAGGGCATTCCTAAATACTCATAGTGTCCATATCGAGTACGAAAAGCTGTTTTTGGCACATCTTCCTTCTTAACTCGAATTTGGTGATATCCCGACCTTAAGTCAATCTTAGAAAATATTGAAGCTCCTCTTAACTGATCCATCAAATCATCGATCCGAGGAAGTGGGTACTTATTCTTAATGGTTACTTTGTTAAGCTGTCGGTAGTCTATAGACAGTCTCATGCTCCCATCCTTTTTCTTCACAAATAATACTGGAGCACCCCATGGTGACACACTCGGTCTGATGAACCGCTTACTCATGATATCTTCTAATTGCTTCTTGAGTTCCAACAGTTCTACAGAGGCCATTCTGTAAGGAGCCATAGAGATTGGTCCTGTTCCAGGGATTAAGTCTATTGAGAATTTCACTTCTCTTTCGGGTGGTAAACCTGGAATATCTTCAGGAAATACTCTTGGAAATTCTTCTACTACAGGAATTCCTCGAGTTCCCATTCCATTTTCAGTCTCCAAAGAGGATAAAAAGACAAGCAGTTGGGTTCCTACTCAAATTCTTGCTAAGAATTCCTTAGCAGACATAGACTGATGATCTTCTTTATCTGAACATTCTTCAGGTATTTCTAAAAATTCTACGGTTTTATGCCTAAAGTTCAACGACACACCATTTTCCGACATCCAGTCCATTCCTAAAATCACATCCAATTGTGACAAGGGAAGGCAAATTAGGTCCACCATGAAGGTTCTTCCCTGAATTACCATTGGGCATTGCAAACATGTCTCGGAAGTCATCACTAACGATTTCATAGGAGTTTCTACGGCTATTTCATATGGCATAATAGTGGCTTTTAGTCCTACTCGTAGCACACAATTATACGATATAAAAGACTGGGTGGCTCCTGAATCATACAAAACCATAGAAGGACTTCCATTAATCAGGCACTTACCTTGGATGAGATCAGGCGACTTCTCTATTTCGGCTCCACTCAAAGCAAAAACTTTCCCATGTTTGGTTGGTTTCTCCGCTGGTGGTCTTGTTGGCAACTGATTTTTGCTTCCTTTGGAATTTCCAGGACATTCATAACGGAAGTGTCCAGACTGTCCACAATTGAAGCACACATCATCCTTACTCGGACATCTTCTTCCAAAATGGAGTTTGTTACAGTTAGAGCACTTAGACAGATTCTCCCTCGGCTTATTGCTTAAGTACTGCTGAGGATTGTTCCTGTTAAATCCTCGGTGACCTGATGGTGGTTGACAGGGTTTTCTGAAATTAGGATGGTGATTACCCTTGTGACGACTAGGCCCCACATTCATCTGGGATTGAAGATTCTTGTGATATGTCCTTTGGTCCATGATGTCTTTCTCATAAACTCTGCATTTGTTCACCAAGGTAGGCATATGGAATATCTCCTGGAAACTCACCACTGGCTTCAATTCGGGTCTGAGTCCATTCTCAAATCGAATACATTTTGCTCTTTCATTCTCGGACTGTTGAAAATATCTTGAGAATTTTGATAGTTCTTCAAATTTCGCAGCATATTCGCCCACCGATCTATTCCCTTACTTGAGTTCTAGGAACTCTATTTCCTTCTTTTGGCACACGTCTTCAGGAAAGAATTTCTCTAAAAACTTTCCCCGAAACACCCACCAAGTAATTTCATTCCGTTCAGCTTCCATTTGCATCCTAACATAATTCCACCAGTGTTCAGCTTCTCCAACTAGCATATGGGGAGCTAGGATTACCTTCTGTGCTTTAGTGCACTGCATAATTCTGAAAATTTTCTCTATGTCCTGGAGCCATCGATATGCACCTTCCGGATCAAATCCTCCCTCAAACTTGGGTGGATTATTCTTCAAAAATCCTTGCAGGCATCGATACTCTGTGGTCCCTTGATCTACTGATGCGTTCATATTCTCGAGTATTGTTGCCATTCGCTCTAATAACTCATGAGTGGCAGTCTCATTCCTTCTTGCCATATTTATCCCTGCGTTCTGTACTGAAATACAGTCAGAGATTCACAACTAAAAGTGTGTGAGACCTATCATAGGCTAACCAGACTAAACCGCTCTGATACCACTAAAGTGTAACACCCTTTTCCTAGCGTTAAAACAATTACATACGAGACCGTCGTTTACGATCTTGGTTAATTATATTTTTGTTTTTGAAAAATAGCGTATGAATTTTTTTTTATTTTATAACATATGAACATATAGTTCTCTTAGACCTCACCACTTAAACTATAAACTAAACAACAACATAACATACTAAACATACATATGTCTATATATATATATATATCATTAGTTCAAAAAGCGTCATAGTCCAAAAAGAGCACATCATCCAAGTCATGCCATCCACATATACACTCCAGCATAATAGGATATATATACATAAATATACACATGCAAAAGATCCTATGGCTGGGTGTACACTGAACTCACAACAACTGCACCAAAAGAAAACTATACAGTCGCACCATGCACAAACAGACCGTAAGAATTTCGACCCAACATCCTCCTGCTACTGTCCCTCAGAACTACCCTCCTCAGGGTCTTCCTCTGGATCCTCCTCATCACTAGAAATATATATAATATCATCCCTAAACATAGGCTCGGCTGGCACAGGGGAGTATGATGGTGGAGGAGATAGTCGGGCCCTCCTCACCGGGCCACGAATATCAACCCCGTCATCCTAAATCCTCCCACGTACCCCGTGAGAAGAGGATCTGGGAGCAAACTCCAGGTTCTCTCTCACAACAATAGTGGGTGAATCCATATGACTCTCCCGTACAGAGAGACATCGGGTACATCGACAAGTCTGAACTCCCCGAGTCGACTCAGTACGACTAGCCGGGGTCACAGGTGGTCCCCCAGCAGAACGTCTCGCCGAGGCTCTAGGTGAACACCAGAATGGCGAAACCCTACGTGTTCGGGCATGATAGGATCCAGAAGATAGACCAAGAGGAGAAGTAGGAGACAGAATATACCTGGAAGGAGCAAGAGGATGTGTGCGCCGTAACTCATAATCGTCTGGTAGGTGCATGATATAGACCGCTGGAACGGTGGAGCGGCGGGGGAGTATCACTCTATGCCTATCCGAGTACGAACACCGGATTTCTATGCCTCCCCTAAACACCGCCCTAGACCGGTCCACCTCAACCTCCCCCGACGGGAGAGGTATGATCTCTACTAGACAAGGAGGAACCACAAAAGAAGCCTCTGAGTCCATCACTACCTGTAATGTGAGATTGGAGAGTAAGCATCTCTATATAAGATAAGCAATCAACAATTTATAAAGTCATAACATAAAACATATCATACAGGTATTAATATAACAATTTAATCACATGTATGAGCATGATGTCACGATGAATGCACTCGTTAATCTACTGACACCAACTATTTTGTAGAGGAATGCATGGAGAAAACGTTTCCTAAATAGGCCCCTAACAATACATCAACATCAATGGTACCGACTGATCGAGCCCGACTAGCCATTTGCTGTTCTTAGGAAGCGAACAGGACAAGTACAACGCCGTGCCAACCATTGGTAACCAAAAGGCATATAACTATCGTGCACTCAATAGCGCCGGAAATACCCTCCGGTCGGCAAAGATAACCACTGCATCATCCTGAGCACGATACCTTCAAGGGGGTGTCAGAGGTCACTATAGTTACCGCGAAGAGTTCTGTCGGCTCAAGGGAGCTACCCTGTTCCTGACAAATCAATCTCCACCCACAATGTCCCCTCAACCAAGTCACACAGACAAGGTACCCCTCTGGGTTCTCAACACAATCTCAGTGTCGTATCTTCCCGCATACTATGTTACAAACGGTAAACATAGTGACATGAATCTTCCGATTCATACAAAGCATAGCTTTTATCCTTTTAAAAGAAGAATCAGGGGAAAACTTTTTAGGGTAATAACAAAACATTTTTTCATTGAAACTTAGTTATAACATATTTTCAAGCTCTAACTCACTGGCTTATTAATCAAAAGGATTTTCTAATAACTGTAAAAATACGCCAGTTCTGATAACATTCTTAAAAAATATTTCCCCTTCATCCTTTGTCAAATCTTTCATAAGCAAAACTTTCATTCTTTAATTTTCATCAAGAATGCTCATATGCTATGCCATGAGAATGTTTGATGACAGTTCAATAGTCAACTCAACAATATGTCACAATTCAAAATTCAACAGAATATTCAGTTAAAATCAGTATTTTCATAATCAAACTTTCAGTCATAATCATCATTCACATCAACAAACATAATCATTCAATTCCATTGAATCACTTCAACCAAACATATCCATCATAATTTAGAGTTAAATTAATTTACGAACAACTAAGTCTCGCTACTCAATTTTCCGCGGCCACAGAAATAGTATTCGACTATATCCGCGCATGGCCTAGCTTAGAGATGCACGAATATCTCTGGCATCATTTCTAAGCACCTATATAAAGACACTTCTCTCCATACCTTTACCCTTACTGAACTTAATGTTCCTTTGTTGCCGTTTGCCCGAGTGTCGAGTACCTAGTTAGGTCGTAAACAGTTAATTTCGATATCACTAAGTTTATTCGGATTGTAAAGAAAACACCTTAGTGGGGTTCTAGACATTAGAACATTCCCAAATAATTAATTTGTACATAACTAAGTTCTTGATTAGGCACGAAGAGATTTTTCAGAGACATTGTTGGTTTAAAACTTAGAATTTGACGTAGGAAGCTCGGATTCGCTTTAGAAAAATCTCAGAAAAATCATTATCTTGAGATACCCACTTTATCTTCATAGAACAGAGTACTAATATAAGTTTAGGCTCATAAAACTCAGAATTTATAAACCATAAGGCAATTTGAAACATAAGCTAACATATAGTCAAAAATTAGATAGTTTGGAGTGCCAACTAGGGACTGTTTTCGCATTTCCTTTTAAACAGTGAGGATTTCGATTTTTTTTTGTCCTTGA
Source organism: Lupinus albus (assembly GCA_009771035.1). Lineage (NCBI taxonomy): Eukaryota > Viridiplantae > Streptophyta > Magnoliopsida > Fabales > Fabaceae > Lupinus > Lupinus albus. The sequence goes on from CM020009.1 coordinate 14,286,832, forward strand.
AAGAATGATATTTAGCTAGGAATTTAAAATATGAACACATGCCTATATTATACGCAAAATTTGGACGTTAGGAACTCAAGTTATCAAGGAATTAAGGTATTAGGGTTTCCTTAACTCTTGAACACTTGGGACCGAATTTGCATGGCTTCTTAGCCTTCAACATTTTCGAGTTCTAACCTTTGGAATGAGTTAAAAATCATGGGTTCAATGTGTTAAACAAAGCTTATAACACATGCAAGAGCTTTTCAATCCTAAACACCCTATAACAAACACAACACTTAAAACACTCTTTATAACCTAACAACAACATAAGGAAGTGGGTTAGAGTTTAGGGACCCTTAATCCACATTTTTTAGCAGCTCCAACCTGCGAACAGAAAGCTCTCCAACATGCAATGACAATTTAGCATAGCCACAACCGTTTTTAGCTCAATTGGAAGCCTAGAACTCAACTACAACACCTAACAACAACAATCTAGCATCATTTCACTAACTACACTTAGAGCAGAATTTTTGTAACCCCAAAACAGTGTTTGCATGACATTTTTTCTACAATCAGAGATCAAAAATGGATTCCTCATACCTTGAAATGGTTGACTACCTCCTTGGATGAAAATCTAGAGAAGAAAATAGAACAAAGTTACAAACAACTCATTCTAGAATTTCACCTAAGTCATTGGTGATCAAGAGGAGAAATAACCTATAAAGAACCTAGAGATTGAAGAAATGAGAACATAAACATGATCACCATACCTTGGGGAAGAGATTTGGTGGCTAGCATGTGAGTTTTGGTGGAGGAGATGGAGGTTTTCTCCTCCCTCTTTGGTGCCAACTTGAGTTGGGGAGAAGAAGAGAAGGTGAGTGAAGGTGGTGTTGGTGAGGAGGTGTGAGAGTGAGAGTGTGACAATTTCAACCCCCACCCCTTAAGGCTATATATATAAGTGTTAGGGATGAGTTAGTGGGGGAAGATATTTTGGGTTGGGGTGTCATTAAGAATTAAACAAGGATTAGGCATTTAGCAAAATTTTAAGTGTATGGTGTGGCATTTGGTTTGGGCAATTGGTGTAGTGCATGGATGTGTTTTTCTTGTGCTCTAAGACACCCTAATACAATCTTAAACAATGTCTATGAGAGTCTAGATGATAGTTCAAGCACTCAAAGAACTGACAGAAAGATTACGGGCACTCTCGGGCAATCCAGTTCAAAGGTACATTAACACTACCACTTTTCTAAAAATTTTAACTAAGTTATTTATCATAGTATAACACTAAGATAATAACTTTCTATCCTCAAAACTCAACATCAATAAAGCATTATAAAATCTAATAGGTTAGGTGGTCACTTAGACCAATTCTAATTAAAATTTTAAGACGATACATTACCCGATCACGGCTAGACTTTAAACTTGGACAGCTTTGAAACTAACTAGATTAACTTGTTTTCAAAGAAATTATTAAACATATAGCATTCTAATATCAATAAAAATATAATCACACATATATATAAGCACATGAATACACATACACACACATATATATATACAATCCTATGTCTACCTAAGCAAGGTGCTGAAAGGAGGGATGTTACACTATATATTTATGTTATGTAAACCTAATGTAATAAGGAGAAAAATAGATAAACACAAATCCTTATTCTCTAATAATATATAGTTGTAGCCTCTCAAAGCTCTCGGGGACGTAGGCACAATTGGTCGAACTTTGTTACCAAATTCCTTGTGTTATTCTCTTCTCTTTAACTATTTGATTGATCGCTTGTTCCCAACAATTGGTATCAGATGGCTCTTAACCTAGGTGCAAAATTCCAGGTTGGGAAGTTCGATGGAACTGGTAATTTCGGATTGTGGCAAAGGAAGGTTAAAGATATGTTGGCTCAACAAGGTCTATCAAAGACGCTGCATGAGAATAAACCAGATGGTATGGACCAACTAGATTGGGAAGAGTTGAAGGAGAAGGCTGCAGGAACCATACGGCTCTTCCTATCATATGAGGTGATGTATCATGTTATTGATTTGACGTCACCAACAGAGGTATGGGAGACATTAGAAAAGCAATTCATGTCCAAGTCTCTAACAAAGAAGCTGTATTTGATACAGAGACTCTATGGCCTGAAGATGCAGGAGGGTACTGATTTGCAACAACATCTCAACACTTTTAATCAAGTGATCAATGACTTGCAGAAACTTGATGTGAAGGTTGATGATGAGGACAAAGCAATAATATTACTATGTTCTTTGCCAAATTCCTATGAACACTTGGTGACAACATTGACATACGGGAAAGACTCAATCAAACTAGATGAGATCACATATGCACTTTTGTCCCACACTCAAAGAAGACAGAATGTAGGAGAAGGGTCTCAGGGTGATGGTCTGTATGTGAAAGTGAGTCAAGCACGTGAGAGGAGACAAGGCAGAGGAGGTCCTGCCAAACGGAACAGAGCAAATTCTAGGGGCAGAACACCAGTAGAGTGCTTTAGATGCAAACAATTTGGGCATTTCAAAAGAGATTGTTACAATGAATAGATTCCTAGCAAGCTGGTGGGGAAAGATAGAGTATCTACATCTGCAAATGTTGCATAGAAAGATGACTTTGGTTACAACAGTGAAGCTGATCTACTATCTGTATCATCAAATAATACGCCAAACAGAGAATGGTTCACCACATACAGGGCATACAATTTTGGTTTAGTGTATCTCATAAATAATAAAGCATATGGAATTATTGGCATAAGCCAAATCAAAATTGTGATTGATGATGGTGTAGTGAAGACGTTATTTGAGGTTAGGCACATACCAGATTTGAAAAAGAATTAAATTTCTCTGGGGACATTGCAGGCCAAAGGATTTATCTATAGAGCTGACAGAGACAATGATATTCTTCGAGTATGCAAAGGTGTTATGACTGTGATGAAGGGTAAGAGGACTATTGGGAACACCTACAAGCTGTTAGGGAGAACAGTTGTACGTGGATTTGCTAGAGTAGCTGAAGAGATTTCAGTAGAATCAGACCATGATGCTACAAAATTATGGCACATGCATTTGGGTCATATTAGTGTGCGTGGCATGACAGAACTATGCAAAAGAGGATTGTTGAGGGGAGTCAGCAAATGCAAGCTAGATCTGTGCAAGAATTGTGTGCTTGGGAAACAGACGCGAGTTAGTTTCAAGGCTGGCCAACACAGAACTCGAGGCATTTTAGACTATGTCCACACTAATGTATGGGGACCTACTCAATAACGATCCTTGGGAGGTTCTAGGTATTTTGTTACATTCGTTGATAACTTTTCTCGCATGTTCTGGGTATATTTTATGAAGCATAAGTTCAAGGTTTGGAAGGTAGAGGTAGAGAACTATACTGGTAGAAAAATCAAATACCTGAGGTCAGAAAATGGTATGGAATACAAGAACTCACAATTTCAGAAGTTCTGTGAGGAACATGGTATTCAAAGGAACTTTTCAGTGAAGAAGACTCTGTAAGAATGAGAATGCAACTAAGAGGGGAGTGAATTAGTTGTTGCAAAATTATGGTCAATTTTTCTGCAAAATCAGAAGTTTAAGTGCAGCAGAAAAGTATGCAGAAAAATAACAACTTTAAAGTAGAAAGATTAAGGAGAAGAAAGTACACATGTGTTTTATACTAGTTCACCTTCTTGTCCACCGAAGGCTACGTCCAGTACTCTTGACGCGCAAGAGATTCCTTTATTAAATATAATGAGTTGCAATTACAAATATCTCACCCCGAGACCTCCTTGTACCTTACACACTCACTTATATTTAAAACCCTTGGAAAACCCTATTCCAAGTAACACCCTTGGAAAACACTATTCCAAGTCACTCAACCCTTCTCTCTTCACACCCTTATGAAATAAATTAATCTTAGCAAATTTGAAGAATATACAATGTAGCTGGATTGCCTTTACAAGTAGATATGAAAGTTTCTAACTTGCAATCGAAAAACAACTCTAATACAATAGATAATAATGCTCTTTGTACTTTGAAAAAGTTTAGAATACACTTAGAAGCAACTCTGAAATAACTTAGAAAGTTTAAGAGTGTGTTGCTAAAAAGTGCAGAAAATTCAGAAATGTGGGAAAGCTTTTGAGAGTTTCAATCTGAGTTGTAATCTGAGTTGTTATTGAGTTATGTGTGTTTCAATGCCTTTATATAGGCTTTCCAATCAACCATAGCACCTCTAGGGAAGTGTAACTTTCGTTTGGAATGAAACAAGTCAGTTTGGAGTGAAACCATTTCATTTTGAAATCTGAAAACTGATATATCAGCTCTCAGTAATCGATTACAGCAAGTGGGTAATTGATTACCCAAATATCCTGTCCAACAACATATTCGAAATTTACATAGTGTAATCGACTACTGAAATTGAGTAATCGATTACTCAAGTGTTCTTTTTCACAAATTTGAAAAATTCTTTAGTGTAATCGATTACAGCTCTTTCAGTAATGGATTACCTTGTTTACTTAAAATTGTAATTTGTTACTTCAAAGTCAGTAATGGATTACTTTTAGCCGTTGGAGGTTGGATAACTCTTTTCTCACTCATGTAACTTGTTACTCAAGTTCAGTAATCCGTTACATGTCATTTTTGAAAATTATTTTTATTCACACTTAGAATTTTCCAATTTTCTTTAAAACATTTTTTAGCATTATTAACTATGGTATTTAAAGTTTTAGGATAGAAGTACCTATAAGACTTAGACTCTATTTCTTGAAGCTTCGTCTTCTTTAGTCTTGATAAGTCTTCTTACTTTCTTCTTTTTGTGAAGTTGGTGTCTTCATCAAAACCGTGTCAAGGTCAGGAGCAAGATCTTCTTCACAATCTCCCCCTTTTTGATGATGACAAACAATATCTTCTTGGAGGTGTAGTTTTCTAAGAGTAGCATATTTGATGATATTTCTTGACTTGTCTTGAGTATGCTCCCCCTATCTTGTATGCTCCCCCTTTTTTTTGGAGATGTGTCTGAAAATATTTTACAGAAAATACATTTCTCCCAACTTTTCTCCCCCTTTTGACTTCATCAAAAAGAAGAAAAGGCAGGAGTCAAGCACAATAGACAATATATAGCATAGCATAGCATACAATTTGTTTTTATAGCATATGAAATTTGCATAACATATAAGTAGAATTATAACATTTATGAATCAAAGAGAAAAACTTTGCATAAAAGCACAATATAAAGATGTTCATACACAATATCCAAAACAAGAGATAAAGAAAATAACCAAACAAGTTCAAAACCAAACAGAAATTTGTTCACAACCAAGACACATTTGTTTGTGGTTTCTTGGTTCTTAAAGAAGAAGCCATTGTTGGTTTTTGAAGGTTTAGGTTTAGGTTTTGGAAATTTGGGGGTTTTGGATTGAAGCCACAAATCACGAAAATAAAGGTGTTGAAGTGTTTAGAAATAAGAATGTGGTATGAATGGCAACAAAAATCAACCAAAACGATGCAAAAATGGAGTTTTTAGAGTTTGAGAGGTTAAGAGGGAGAAGAACACGAGTTACAGGAGAAAGAAGATGAAGAGATTTATGAAACAGTGCAGCAGTTTATATTAAAACTGCACAGAGTAATCGATTACATGCATTGAGTAATCGATTACTCAATTTCAGAAATTGAAAATTTTAAAAGAGGATCTCTGAGTAATCGATTACTTGAATACAGTAATCGATTACTTGAATACAGTAATCGATTACTGTAACATGTTGTCTCCTTACTGATGCTGAAAATGGTTTTTGAGTCTAAAACTTGAAAATTTAAGCGTAATAAATATATTTTAAGATCAAGTAGGCATTTGATATACATATAAACATATAAACATGTTATGAAAGGTAAGCTTCATCGAGAATGCCGAATTCTCGTCTAATTTTGTGAAAAGGTTCCATTTGTAAGGACCCAAATTCTACCTTGAAACTTTTTCCTTATTTTATTCCTTTTCATGTTTTTTCCTATAACTTATAATTACAAATTCAACAACCTTATTTTAAATCTCACTTTTCTAATCACACTCATTTCATAAGTCAATATCAACATGCACATTCGTTTAACAGAAAATCATAATTCATATTAATGCATCCCAGTAACTACCGCATACAACTAGCTATGAGATTCCAAAATACCCATAGCTACAAATATCTAGAGTTACAAATGTTCAGTTCAAAACATAATCAGTTAGGTTACAAAACAATGAAGATAAGGACTTCTAAAACTAAAAGTCTCCAAGCTCATAATCCAGACATCCTTAAATCTTCCTCCTACCTGCAATAGGATTAACATTGACAATACACAAAGAAACACAAATGAGTAAGTTGTTAACTCAATAAATACCAATTCATTAATCCACATTTTAATAAGGTTAAATAACCAATTTAGAATCAAATATACTTAAAACCATTTTCCATTGTTTATACTTTTGAAAATCATGCTACATAAATTGAACCAAAGTTTGCTACATCGCTTGAGCCAAAGCTTACTACATAGCTTGATCCAAAGCTTGCTACATTGCTTGAGCCAAAGCTTGCTACATCGCTTGAGCCAAAGCTTGCTACATCGCTTGAGCCAAAGCTTGCTACATCGCTTGAGCCAAAGCTTGCTACATCGCTTGAGCCAAAGCTTGCTACATTACTTGAGACAAAGTTTGTTACATCGCTTGAGCCAAAGCTTGCTACGTTACATGAGCCAAAGTTTTCTACTTTACTTGAGCCAAAGTTTGCTACATCACTTGAGCCAAAGTCGCTAACCAATCATGGTCGGCTAAAAATGTGTTTTCTTTTCATTGATACACCATTAATTCATAAACAGTAAATCCATGCAATCCTTATTACAAACATACCCATATATGTTAATAATAAATAAGCGACTCACAACTTAATCATTTTTCACAACCAGAAAATCCACACATTTTCCATTCCAATGTGCAAGTTAATGACTTATCCTTACCTCGGTGAGTGTTGGGTTTGGCCTTTGGTAACTTCACAAGTTCCACCGACACCGCCTCCAACTTTAGGACCTTTCCTTATTCCCACCATAACACAATGTTAGTCATTTATTCCAAATAACACATAAACAACTCATATTGTATCTTTAACCATACAAGAGATTTAACATATTTTCAATGTTTCTAAACTACTTTCATTATAAGTTTACAAACATCTAAAATATACATATTCTTCTCATATTTCAACATTAGAGTACATACTCATCTTCTACATCTAACATTTTACCCATTTTCCTCTTTAACCACATTTTCATTTTAGGTTTTTGGGGTTTTCATGAATCAACCCACAAACCCTTTCCATTCTTGAATACCAACTCTAAACCAAGAGTTTACAAGAGAAAAACAACATAAAACAAACCACGACTCAAAAGGAAGAGTTTCCATGGTTTCTCACATTTTGAGAAGAGATCCAACATACCCAAAACAAGTTTCAAAGGGAGAAGGAGAGTTAAAATCAAGAGATTTACCTCTTCTCAAGCTTCTAGATGATTCTCAAGACTCCTTGCTCTTGAAAATGCTCTTTTCTCTCACTTCTCTTCAAGTTCTAACCCAAAAATGTGTTTGGGGTTCCCTATTTAATGTAACAGCAACGGGTTCTCGCTCAAGCGAGCCCATTCTCGCTCAAGCAAGAAAATCCCGCCTATTTTAAAAACTCAGATCTGACCCTCTCGCTCAAGCGAGGATCTTACAGCCTCTACAGCTTCAGAGTGCCACTTCTCGCCCAGGCGAGACAACTCTCGCTCAGGCGAGTCAACTCTCGCTCAAGCGAGACAATTCTCGCTCAGGCGAGAATCCTTCAATATAGCCCAGGATTCCACTCACCCAAGTGAGTTTCTCTCACCCAGGCGACACCTTTCTCGCTCAAGCGAGACTCCCAGGACTGACACTATAATTTATAACTTTAAATTCAGGGTGTCACACCTTTGCCAAAGGTTTTGTAAATATGTCTGCTAGTTGGTTGTGAGTATCGATGAATTCTACCGACACATCCTTCTTTTGGACATGGTTCCTAAGGAAGTGATGCATTATATCAATATGTTTGGTTCTTGAGTGCATAATAGGATTCTTAGTGAGGTTTATAGCACTAGTGTTGTCACATTTTAAAGGTGTGCAGCCTAAGTTTAAGCCATAATCCCGTAATTGTTGTTTAAGCCACAACACTTGGGCACAACAACTATCAACCGCTATGTATTCCGCTTCAGCGGTGCTTAAGGCAACACAAGCTTGTTTCTTGCAAGACCAAGAAACTAAATTATGCCCTAGGATGTGACAAGTACCACTTGTACTTTTCCTCTCAGATTTGCATCCCGCAAAATCTGAATCTGAGAGGCCAATCAAATCGCATACGCTTCCTTTTGGATACCAAAATCCAACATCGGTTGTGCCTTTGAGATACTTCATGATTCTCTTAACGGCGCAACTAGGTGTGATTCTTTAGGTTTAGACTAATAACGTGCACACAAGCATACACTAAACATAATGTCAGGTCTACTACCAGTAAGATAAAGAAGAGATTTGATCATACCTCGATACTTAGAGATTTCAATACATTTTCTTGCTTCATCTGCATCGATATAGGTACTAGATCCCATCGGAGTAGCAATCGGCTTGTAGTCATCCATCTCAAATCTTTTCAACAAGTCTTTGTAGTATTTGGACTGACTTACAAAGATGTTGTCGCTAAGTTGCTTAATTTGGAGTCCAAGGAAATAGTTTAACTTTCCCATCATGGACATCTCCAATTCTCCTTGCATCATATTGCCAACTCATTACACAAACTTTCATTAGTAGAACTGAAAATAATATCATCTACATAGATTTGAACCAGGAGAGTGTGATGATTCATTTTCTTTATAAAAAGTGTAGTATCGACCTTTCCATTAGAAAAAGCTTTTTCTATTAAAAAATTTGTTAGACGTTCATACCAGGCACGTGGAGTTTGCTTTAAGCCATAGAGGGCTTTCTTCAACTTGTATACATGAGAGGGATGTTTGTAGTCCTCAAAGCCATGAGCTTGTTCTAAAAACACTTCCTCTTGAATATATAAGTTGAGAAACGCACTCTTTACGTCCATTTGATAAAGATGAAAGTTCAAAGAACATGCATATGCAAGCAATTATCTAATAGCTTCAAGTCTAGCAACTAGAGCGAAGGTTTCATCGAAATCTATACCTTCCTCTTGGTTGTATCCTTGGGCTACTAGTCTTGCCTTATTTCTAATGATGATGCCATTTTCACCTGATTTATTTCGAAACATCCAACGAGTTCCTATTACATGCCTATTCTTATGTCTAGGAACAAGTTCCCAAACTTCGTTTCTCTGAAACTGGTTAAGTTCTTCTTGCATAGCAAGAATCTAGTGCTCATCCTCAATTGCTTCATCAATTTTGGAGGGTTCTATCAGAGAGACGAAGGCCATATTTAGACATGCATCTTCCAGCATTAAGCTGGTAGTAATACCCTTACTTATGTCGTTGATGATGTTGTCAATAGGGTGATCTCGATGAATTCTCCACTCTTTAGGTAAATCAGAGTGAATATACTCTTCTTGAAAGGGTGGATTATCATCCATTTCTACATGCTCTGCATTAGGTGTAGTTTCAATAATAGCATTTTCATTTAAAGTAGAACTTGGCAAGTCATCTTCATCAAGAGTTAACTTTTCCTTGATTAAGGGATTGGTTTCATCAAAAGAGATGTGAACAGATTCTTCCATGGCTAAAGTTCTTTTGTTAAAGACTCTATAAGCTTTACTCGTGAGAGAGTAGCCTAGAAAGATTCCTTCATCGACCTTTGCATCAAACTTGCCTAAGTTTTCTTTGCCATTATTTAAAACGAAACATTTACAACCAAATACATGCAAGTGAGAAATATTTGGTTTTCTCCCTTTGAAGAGTTCATATGGGGTTTTCTTTAGAATAGGTCTTACGAGAACTCGATTTGAAACATAACATGCACTACTTACCGCATCAGTCCAAAAGTACTTAGGGAGGTTAGTTTCATTTAACATCGTTCGAGCAAGTTCTTCTAAAGATCGATTCTTTCTCTCTACAACACCATTTTGTTGTGGTGTTCTAGGAGCATAAAAGTTGTGATTAATCACAAGATCATCACAAAATTCCTCAAAAGAAGCATTTTGAAATTCTCCCCCATGATCACTTCTTATAGTAGTGATTTTTAAAAAAATTTCATTTTGGACTCTTTCAGCATAAGTGCTAAAAGCTTTGAATGCCTCATTCTTATCAACTAAGAATAGAGTCCATGTATATCTTGAAAATCGTCTACTATAACAAGAGCATAGTAGTTACCACCATAACTTTTTTTCCTTGAAGGGCCAAATAAGTCCATGTGTAGTAATTGCAATGGTCTATTAGAAGAAATCATATGCTTTGGTTTAAAAGAAGTTTTTGTTTGTTTACCCATTTGACATGCACTACATAGTTTGTGTTTAAAAAACTTCATCTTAGGTAAACCAACAACCAAATCTTTCTTAATTAGCTTATTCAAATGATTTATATGAATATGAGCAATTCTCTTATGCCAAAGTCATGCATCGTAATTATCATATACAACTAAACATGTTATTGGAAGGATGGGTCTATGTCTATCATATAAATGTTATTAATTCCCTTACCAATGAGTTTAGAGTTTAGAGATTCCTTACTTTCATTGATGCATTTATCTGGGTAGAATGATACATGGAAGCCCTTGTCATATAGTTGACTTATGCTTAGAAGATTGTGCTTGAGTCCTTCCACATATAGCACACCTTCTATGGTTGTTGAGGGTGGCTTGCCGATTCTACCAACTCCAAGTATTCTTCCCTTGTTGGTGTCCCCATATGTGACATAGCCTTTGTCCCTTGGAGTAAGGACAGAGAACTTGTAACACCCCGAATTTTAGTCTTTAAAAATTAGAGTATCATTCCTGGAAGTCTCGCTTGAGCGAGAGATTCTCGCCTGAGCGAGAAAGGATCACTTGGGAGGGTGAAATCCTGGGCTATATTGGAGGATTCTCGCCTGAGCGAGAGTTGTCTCGCCTCGGCGAGAAATGGCAATTTTGGGCAGTGTTATCGATTACACAGTCCTGGTAATCGATTACATGCTGATAAAAGCATCAGATATTTGTATTTTGCATGATGTAATCGATTACACAGTCCTGGTAATCGATTACATGCTGATAAAAGCATCAGATATGTGTATTTTACATTATGTAATCGATTACACTGCACTCGTAATCGATTACAACATATTAAAAGCATCAGATATGTGCATTTTTAACTGATGTAATCGATTACACCATATGGTAATCGATTACATCTATTTGCTGAGCAAGAATTGCTCACTGTGAGATTCTCGCTTGAGCGAGAATGGGCTCGCTTGAGCGAGAACCCGACGAATGCTCTTTAAAAATAGAAACCCCAAACACATTTTAGGATTAGAACTTGAAGAGAAGAGAGAGAATGGAGCTTTTCAAGAGCAAGGAGCCTTAGGACTCATCTTAGAGCTTGAAAAGAGGTAAACCTCTTGTTTCTAACTCTTCTTCTTCCTCTTTAACTTGTTTTGGGTATGTTAGATCTATTTTCAAAATATGAGAAACCATGGAAACTCATCCTTTAGAGTTATGGTTCGTTTTAGGTTGTTTTTCTCTTGTAAACTCTTGGTTTAGAGTTGGTATTTGATGAATGGAAAGGTTTTGTGGGTTGTTCATGAAAACCCAAAAACCCATAAAATGAGAATATGGGTATAAAGAGAAAGAGATGAAATGCTTTGATGTTAATATATGACATGAACATGTATGTTTAGATGTTTGAAAACTTATATTGAATTAGTTTTGGAAATCTTGAATATATGTGAATCTCTTGTATGTTGGATGATGAAATATGAGTAGTTACGTATTATTTTGAATAAATGACTGACATTGTTGTTATTGGTGGGGATGAGAAGAGATCCTAAGGTTGGAGGAGATCGCGGAGGGAACTGGTAAAGTTACTCACAAACCGAACCCCAATATTCACCGAGGTAAGGATAAGTCTTTAATTTTGCATTTGAAATAGAAAATGTGTATGTTCTGGTTATGCAAAGACTAAGTTATACATTACGCATTTAATATAAACATATATGGGTGTGTTTATATTAAAGAAGGCGTAGATTTACGGAAAAGGAAAATGTGTGTGTTTACGGGTTATGCCATAATTATATTGTAAATCACGTGTTTAGCATAAACATATATGGGTGTGTTTATACTAAAGATGGTGTGGATTTACAGGGAATGATTGATGGTGAATTCGATGGAAAGAAAATATATTTTTAGCCGACCATGAATGGTTAGCGACTTTGGCTCAAGTTATGTAGCAATGCTTTGGCTCAAGCTATGTACCAATACTTTGGCTCAAGTTATGTAGCAATGCTTTGGCTCAAGCTATGTAGCAACACTTTGGCTCAAGTTATGAAGCAATACTTTGGCTCAAGTTATGTAGCAATGCTTTGGCTCAAGCTATGTAGCAATACTTTGGCTCAAGTTATGTAGCAATGCTTTGGCTCAAGCTATGTAGCAACACTTTGGCTCAAGTTATGAAGCAATATTTTGGCTCAAGTTATGTAGCAATGCTTTGGCTCAAGCTATGTAGCAACACTTTGGCTCAAGTTATGAAGCAATACTTTGGCTCAAGTTATGTAGCAATGCTTTGGCTCAAGCTATGTAGCAACACTTTGGCTCAAGTTATGAAGCAATACTTTGGCTCAAGTTATGTAGCAATGCTTTGGCTCAAGCTATGTAGCAATACTTTGGCTCAAGTTATGTAGCAATGCTTTGGCTCAAGCTATGTAGCAATACTTTGGCTCAAGTTATGTAGCAATGTTTTGGCTCAAGCTATGTATCAACACTTTGGCTCAAGTTATGAAGCAATACTTTGGCTCAAGTTATGTAGCAATGCTTTGGCTCAAGCTATGTAGCAACACTTTGGCTCAAGTTATGAAGCAATACTTTGGCTTAAGTTATGTTGCAATGCTTTGGCTCAAGCTATGTAGCAATACTTTGGCTCAAGTTATGTAGCAATGCTTTGGCTCAAGCTATGTAGCAATACTTCGGCTCAAGTTATGTAGCAAAACTTTGGCTCAAGTTATGTAGCAATATTTTGACTCAAATTATGCAGCAACGCTTTGTCTCAAGCTATGTAGCAAAACTTTTGCTCAAGTAATATAGCACAAAATGAATTTATAAAACAAATGGTTTACTAACCATTTTTCTAATGTGGATTATCTTATAATGACGTTTATTGAATTAACGACTTACTCCTTTGTGTGTTTTGTACTTTTGTCATTGATAATCCCATTGCAGGTAAATAGATGAATGGAGTATGCTAGGTCGGGAGCTTTAGACTTCGGATTCACTATTTATGTTTCGTATTCTAAATGACTACTTGTGGATTTAAATGTTTGTAATCATGGCTAACTATTAGTTGAATATTTGTAACTATGCGTAATGTTATTTTGGAGGATCAGAACCTTTGAGGTCTTAGTACTCATAGGGAATGATACGAATGAATTATGTTTTTCTGCAATATGAATTGGATAATAATATAATAGGTTAAAAGATTTGTTCAAGGAATGATTCATGAGGACTTCTAATTAAAATGATTATGTATGACATTATTGATTCATGGATTGAGTGTGAGGAGAGAAATAAGATTTTGGAGTAAGGATATTAAATTGGTAATGTGAGTTATGAGTGATTGCATGGAATTGAATTAAAATGAGAAAAATTTTCAAGGGTAGAATTTGGGTCTTTACAGAACTTACTTTGATCATCCGTCATGTGCGTTGAGCAGCCGCTATCCAAATACCATAAATTGCGGGCGTCTCTAAAATCTTCCTGCAAAACAGGTTAAGTTATATTAGGTACCCAACTTGTCTTGGGTCCTACATGGTTAAATCCTTTCTCAACCCATATAAAATGTCCTAGGGGAACACCATATTTTCTAATAGAACAAGTATTTGGTGTGTGCCCATGGTTTTTACAATAAGAACATATGAGTTAATGCTTATGTATCCTAGTTTGATTTTTACTATGAATGGATGCCTGAATACATGATTTTTGAAAGATTATTTCCCTTGAAACATTTTGATTCTTAGAAGCTTGGCTTTTAGAATAGCCTAGACCTCTTCGGTGTTTAAGATGTCTATGATCATTTATTATCTTGTCTAGATGTTTGCTACTCTCTTTCATTCTTCCCTAATTTCTCACTAGGGGATTCAAAATCCCTATATCCTCTTTCCCTCTCTCCCGATTCCAGCGACAGCGGCCATGGAGAAGGAAGAAGCAGCAGCCGTAGCAATGGAGGAAAAATCTTAGGTATATAGACTTTAATAGCCGTACCAACTTAGGTTTACTAAATCCAACATCATCTCTCCTGGTGGAAAAATCTTTAATATATAGACTTTAATAAATGGTGGGAGACGTTATATACTTAAATATACATATAACTAAAGATGATGAACATTACTATCATCATATATAGCCAAGATCTTTCATGTCAAATCATCAAGAATAAATATATAAAACTAGAACTTAGCGGAAGCGTACCTTAATATATTCATATTGAATATGGTGAATGAACCTTATACCATTCTTTGTCATGTATTCATCAACTTCAAATTGTGTATCCAAATGCCCTCCTTTATCCTTGTATGCAAATGCATGTTCATAGTAGAACATGTAGGTGTTTAAATGTACATCTTATTCGCTTACTTGGTAAAAGAATTCAATACATATATATAGTATTAAGAAATACCCTATAATGAAACTATATCACAAATCAATCTAATTGATTTGTTTATCTAATCTATAGATATAAAATCCCTACATTATAGGAACTAATAATAATCAAATATCCTAAATTATAGGAAGTGATAATAATCAAATATCTCAACACTCCCCCTCAAGTTGGTGCATAGTTGTCATACATGCCCAACTTGTCTAAAAATTTTAAGAACACTCAATTTTGAAACTGCTTTAGTAAGGATATCTGCCAACTGATCTTCTGATCGAATTTTAGGAAGTTCCACAATTTTCTCATACAGTTTCTCCTTAATGAAAAATCTGTCTACCTGTACATGCTTTGTACGATCATGTTGAACTGGATTATGAGCTATATCACACGTTGCTTTATTGTCACAATATAGTCGAATTGGTTGCTTAGGTGGGTAGCCCAAATCCATCATGAGAAGTCTTAACCATAGTATTTCACTAACTCCAAGTGTCATACCTCTATATTCAGCCTCTGCACTTGAACGTGCAACAACCTTCTGCTTTTTACTTTTCCATGTAATGAGGTTACCACCTACAAAGGTGAAATAACCTGAAGTAGACCGCCTGTCATCTAATGCTTCAGCCCAATCATCATCATTGTATGCATCCACACTTTGATGATTTACATTTTTACTGAATAATAGTCATTTCCCAGGAGCAGACTTCAAATACCTCAAAATGTGCATAACTGCATTCATATGTTTCTCTCCAGGAGTATGCATAAATTGGCTAACAATACTTAATGCATAGGCAAGGTCCGGCCGAGTATGGGCTAAGTACATCAATCTCCCTACTATTGGTGTATCGGCTGGTTGACATGCTGACATGCCAGTTTCTTGTAATATGTCTAAGGTATATTTTCGTTGAGAGAGAAAAATTCCTTTATTAGATCGAGATACTTCAATTCCAAGGAAAATTTTCAAAGATCCAAGGCCCTTCATTTCAAATTTTCTAGACAAGTAACTTTGTAAAGCCATTCTTTCCACAGGATCATTTCCTGTAACTATCATGTCATCCACATATACAATCAGTGCAGTGATCTTATCACGTTGTTTCTTTAAGAATAAAGTGTGATCTGCATTGCTCTGACGGTACCCAAAGGCTTTCATTGATTTTGTAAATCTTCCAAACCAAGCTCTTGAAGATTGTTTCAACCCATACATTGATTTCTTTAATTTGCACACCTTTTTACCATCTGCTTGATACTTCACAGTATAAACCCACCGACATCCAACTGGTTTCTTTCCTGGTGGACAATCAACAAGTTCCCAAGTCTTATTTTTCTACAAGGAATTCATCTCCTCATTCATAGCAGCTTTCCACCTTGGGTCAGCTAAGGCTTCCTGCACACTGTTAAGAATAGATGCAATAGATAATTGATTTACAAAAGATTTATTTGATTCTGACAAATGATACATAATAACTCATAGGATATTAAACTTTATTAGAAAGTTCAGGTTCATATGTGGGTTTAGGGATACCTCTAGTGCAACATGGTGGTAGTTTTTTTCTAGATGGTTCAGACTCCAAATCAGGAACATCCTCAGCAGACATTTGGTTTGGCGTATCAATTACTTGTGGTACAAGTAATTCAGACGGAGATGGAGCCAAAATTGTTGCAAATTCTGAATATTCATCACCACATTTATCCAAAGTTGCACCACTCACATTTGATTCACTCAAATTACCATATTCAATACTAGATTCAGAGAGCTCCCCTTTAGATTGAAAGAGTTCTCTTTCTTTAGTGACTTCCCTTTCTACGGATACATGAAAATCATAGTCTAGAGTCAAAACTTATTCTTGATTCTCCCCCTGAAGTTCAGGCTTAGAGGAAAAATACATCGAGTCTTCATGAAAAACTACATCTAATGTAACAAACATTTTTTGAGTTGGAGGATGATAACATCGATATCCCTTTTGATAAGCAGCGTACCCTACGAAAACACATCGCAATGCTCGAGGAGACAACTTATTACTTTGATGCTTATGGAGATGTACAAAAGCTACACAACCAAAGACATGAGGAGATAAGTTTGGAACAACAGGAGCAACAATTGCTTCAACAAGTGCTTGAGACGGTGTTTGAAAGTCAATAGTGCTAGAGGGTACCCGGTTAATCAAGTATATTGCAGATGTAAGTGCTTCTCCCCAATAGGGTAATGGCATATGGGCTTCTATCAATGAAGCACAGACAACCTCTAATAAATGATGATTTTTTCGCTCAGCCACCCCATTTTGTTGAGGTGTGTTGGGACAAGTAGTTTGATGAACAATCCCATATGCTTCCAAATATTGTTGAAATTCAGAACTCAAATATTCACCTCCATTGTCACTTCGAAGAACCTGAACCTGTGCATTGTACTGATTGCACACCATTTTATGAAATTTTTTAAATAAAAATGCACTTCACTTTTGGATTTAATCAAGTGCACCCAAGTCATCCTAGTACAATCATCGATAAAAGTAACAAACCAACGTGATCCACCAAGGGTTGTGACCTTAGATGGACCCCAAACATCAAAATATATAACCATAAAGGGAAGAGGGCTTTTATTCAAAATTAATGGAAATGATGTACGATGGCTTTTTGCAAGTTCACAAACATCACAGCGGAAGCTAGAAACATCAAAGTTTCCAAATAAACTAGGAAATAACTTCTTAAGATAACCAAAAGAGGCATGTCCAAGACGTCGATGCCACAACCAAATGTCAGATTTGTTCTTCTCCCCCTCATTTTTATTCACTATCAATGCTTGACGCAACTTGTCCGAGCTCTTTGACTCTAAGTCCAAGTAATAAAGTTTTCCACGCCTAGTACCATAACCAATCGTCTGCCTTATTTCGATGTCCTTAAAAACACAAAAGTCAGGCCAAAAAATTACAACACAAAATAAGGTAGTGGTAATTTGGGAAACTGATAAAAGATTATAGTCCAAGGATGGAACAACTAAAATAGAATCTAAATTCAAAGTATCAACGAGGGGCAAAGATCCTTCTCCAATAACGGGGGTTGAGGCACCATTGGCAGTTGAAACAAATTTTTGTGAAGATGGTTTAAGGGATAAGACCTCCCTAGAATCAAATGTCATATGATCACTAGCACCAGAATCAATTATCCATGCACTATTAGAAAAATGTGTAGAAATATTAAAAACCTTACCATTATTACCTGCAGCTGCTATCAATGCTGAAGTATTAGAGGTTTTCTTGGAATTCCTCTTCTGTGGGTCTCGGTTGTGATCCCACCACCAGCCTGGATACCCAATAATTTCAAAACAACGATTTTTGGTATGGCTAGATTGATTGCATTGAGTACATTTGTAGGTAGATTTATTGGCACCATCAGTAGGCTTAACATAGTTGGCCCTTGTTTGGTCTTGTCGTTTTTTAGAAGACCAGTTTTGATTGGATCGTCGAGTCACCATGGCAGAAGCTTCAAAATTTTCAGGCTCTTGATACCATGTTTAAATGTACATCTTATTCGCTTACTTGGTAAAAGAATTCAATATATATATATATAATATTAAGAAATACCCTATAATGAAACTATATCACAAATCAATCTAATTGATTTGTTTATCTAATCTATAGATATAAAATCCCTAAATTATAGGAACTAGTAATAATCAAATATCCTAAATTATAGGAAGTGATAATAATCAAATATCTCAACAGTAGGTGTGTTGGTCTTCCAATTGTAGATCACCTTAGCCTCAATTTCCCCTCTAATATGAAGAGAATAATGATTTGGTGTCTTTTCTTGTGTCATGGTGTGGTCTTCAATTGGGGACCATAACCACTATTTATAAGAAGTGCACACCCTTCCATGAAGGGTGATGCCACTTGATTTTCTTATTTCCAATTTTGCCCATCATAAAATAGAAATAAGACTTTAGGTATCTAAACAATAATTTTCAAGATAATTATGTCTATAGCCATGAACCTTACTTGAAGTAGATCACTTTAATTTGGCTACTTATAATAATGACCATAAACACATTTAAACATTACATGTGTGACCCAAAATTTCTTACAATCTCCCATTGGTCACATGTAATTTTATAAATTGTGTTAGACTTTATGAGCTCAAATATACGTCATTGTAAACCTTAGATATATCCTTATCTCGTCCATTAATTATATCAATATATAGAACCAAAACAGTTTTGGTTATATCAATCATAACTAAACCAATCAATGATCACTAATATTGACACAACTAAATGACATAGATCAATCATGAAAATCACATGAAGGTGATCTATACATGTCGATTTTCAATTGGTCCTCCCTTACTTTAGTGAGATCCCATAGATGAATTTCAAAGTGAACCTGAACCATAAACTTTATTCTGCAGAAAAATATATATTCATATCCATAGACATGTCATATTTAGATAACACCCAAATACAAACTCCCACTGAATCAAAATATCCTTAAGTAATACAATACTTCTGAAAGACCTTAGATGATAAACCTTTTGTAAGCTATGAAAATCACTACCATAATATTTGAAGTTATAAGTGTTTGTTTAACACTTTCTGAAATAGCTCGTCATCCACTTAATAGGCAGATATAATCTTACATGGATTTTCAACTGTATTGACATCTAATAAAACTAGATAACAATACCTAATAATCTCTAACTGAATCATTTTATGTATGTGAGAACATAATTTCTTTGTTCTTTGTAAGTACTTTTATAATTAACTAATTGGTTGCCTTCCAATTATTTGTCACTGAATTAGCATTCTAACAAAGTACACAATATCCTTAATGTGCATAACTTTATATATACATTAGACTCACTTAACCAATGCATAAGGAATCTACTATATATCTTTAACTTTAAAATTTCTTCCTAAAACATTGCACTCATGAATGTTCTTGGAATTGCATACCTAATGAACATAAGACTCATGCTATTTGAACATTCTCATTCCTCATAGTTCCCTTTATTCTTAATGGATCTTCCTTAAAAATTAATGAGTTCTTCATTTCTAAAGTACGCAAGGTCTAGATCCATGTATTCGAGAACTAACATAATGTTCTCACCTTAAACTCATAAATTCAAATAATGGTGGGGCACATCACGAGTTACCTAGCACAATATTAATATTCAGTCTTTGTACATAAATATTAACTTGTAAGTGATACACTCAATGTAGTAATTAAATATTGATAATCAGTTGTGTCAAATAATAAGTTTTTATTTGGACCGACTTACTGTTCACAAAGAAAACCATATGATTATCACATATTTATTACAAAAGTATGTTTGTAATTTTGGCCAAATAGTAATCTTCCTTTGGGCCGATCACTATTCACATAAAACTGCAAACATACAATTGGCTTGATATTCCATGTCAATTGCCAATTAATGGTAGTATTTTGTAATGGTCAAACATTGATCAATAATGTATGTCAAATAATAAATCATTCTTTGAACTGATTTATCATTCACATATATAACTTTATAATTATCACATGTTTACTATCACATGTGTGCATATAATTCGGCCAAATATTAATTTTTCTTTGAGCCGACAAATACTCGCATGAATACATATACACACTAACATTCAACATTTATTATGAACAATCTATAGAAGAGATGTCACTTTGACGATTTCTTATTTAATATGTTCACTTTCAATGTTAAACAATCTTCTAATCCAAAACATAGCTACAACACTTAATCCAAATATATAATATTTACATCAACATATAAATAATTATTTTGTAGCCCAAATAAACATGATAGAATGTATGTATAGAGGTAAGGTGTTTTCTTTCTACCTAAAGTTCCATTAGTTCAAATCTCATCACTGCTTATTTTGTTAAAATTTAAATTTTACAAAACAGTTGTCAAATTTTTTTTTTTAAAATAAATCAATATGTATTGCCTTATAACATAACAGAGAACCACCAATACTGGTGGAAACTGGTTTGCATTACCAAATTTATAGTGTGAATAAAAAATATTTCATACCAGCAAGGCATAATAAAAAAAAACTTGCAAGGACCAATAATCTATGCAATTAATTCATCTATTCTAACCTTTGAGAACAAATATGACTGCCCAACCAATGCAACCAATAATTAATTGCTACCACATTTTCGCAACTACAATATATTGTAATGTTGTACAAAAAAAATTATATTCTAAAACAATCTACCAAATGGGTTTAGAATATGAGACCTGGAAGTTGACATAGTAAGCAAGAACAGAACCAGTACAACCCAAAGCAACTTCATGATTTTGGCAACATAAAATCTACTTGAAACATAATGGAAGTTTCTTAAACTTCTAATTCTCAACAGTGCAACCTTCTCCAAATTCCAAATGTTGCACGTTAACACCAACCACTTGCCTTAATGTTGATGTTTGTTAAGAAATGAACTTTAAATAAATACCAAAATGCAGTGGAGTACAGCCTCGTGAAACATTCCCATTTTATTTATAAAAAATATGATATAAGTTTACTTATATGGTACTTGCACAGTTTCATTATTTAGTTATTGTAATGAAACACTATGTATAAAATGAAACAAAATAGTGAAATGAAACACTATGTATGAAATGAAACAAAATAGTGAAGAAACACTATGTATGAAATGAAACAAAATAGTGAAAGTGAAACAATGTGTGTATGTATGAAAGTGAAACAAACACTGAAATGCAAACATTGTCACCGTGGAGTCTATGGAATTAGCCTTAATATTTTGGATTATCTACTTTTTCCTGAGATATTCTTGACAATATAATATCATGTTTTGCTACAAGAACATATTAACCCAATAGCAACTGTTAATATTCATGCAGACAAAAGATTAAGACATTTTATGATAACAGTGGAATAAAATTCAATAGAAATCATCACCAACAGTCAATTGCTAACAGTGACTGAAGCATGATATCGGTACAATAATCAATTGATAAGCAGAAAGGGACTACCATACCAATTATTATGATAATTTTGCCTGCAAAAATTAGCTTTCCAAATTTCGGGCATATAATGATGATGAATCAAGTCAAGACATATTAGCAATATTTGTAAGACATTGAAATCAAAGTTTAACCTTAACATTATATCTTTACAAGACAATGAATTTCTACAAAAACAATTCAACCGTATTCTCAAAATGATTACACGATAACCTTATTTCCCAATGACATGACATGAAAGTGGCTCTGATACCACTTGTTGGAAAAATCTTTAATATATAGACTTTAATAATTGGTGGGAGACGTTATATATTTAAATATACATATAACTAAAGATGATGAACATTACTATCATAATATATAGCCAAGATCTTTCATGTCAAATCATCAAGAATAAATATATAAAACTAGAACTTAGCGGAAGCATACCTTACTATATTCATATTGAATATGGTGAATGAACCTTGTACCATTCTTTGTCATGTATTCATCAACTTCAAATCTTTGTATCTTAATGCACTCCTTTATCCTTGTATACAAATGCATGTTCATAGTAGAACATGTAGGTGTGTTGGTCTTCCAATTGTAGATCACCTTAGCCTCAGTTTCTCCTCTAATGGAATGAAGAGAATAATGATTTGATGTCTTTTCTTGTGTCATGGTGTGGTCTTCAATTGAGGACCATAACCCATATTTATAATAAGTGCACACCCTTCCCTGAAGGGTGATGCCACTTGATTTTCTTATTTCCGATTTTGCCCATCATAAAATAGAAATAAGACTTTAGGTATCTACACAATAATTTTCATCATAATTATGTCTATAGTCATAAACCTTACTTGAAGTAGATCACTTTAATTTGATTACTTATAATAATGACCCTAAACACATTTAAACATTACATGTGTGACCCAAAATTTCTTACACAATGAACTTAGCTTCTGGACTTTCCATGTAACAATCTATACCCTCTTCCAATTTTCTTCTTCCTAAAATTTACACTAACTCCGCCTCATTCTCAATCTGATGCTTTAGTTAATATATCACATCTGCATCAAAGACCTTGACATTGTCGTGCACCTAATCCTAATACATATAGGAGAACTTTTTGTTATGTACATTGTTATTTAATACTACCTTATCTATTACCTCATTCTCTTTATGAATTCACCTTATATTCATATAAACATAATAAGTAATTTAATTTCTATTTTTAGTGAAATAGTTATAGCATTTAGCATGTCTAAATAATCTTGCAATTCATCTTAACATTGTTTCTTATTGTGTTGATTTCTTTATATTTTTTGCATTCAATATCAATGTTATTATCATTCTTTCTTATTATCATGATACCTACTATAATTTCCATGTTTATGGATATTATGAGTGCAAACAACCTTAGGTTTTAGATGTTATATCATGTCCTAAATTAATATCGACACTTTGCACTATAAATAGTAGATTACTAAAAGTAGATGTCGATTATTGAGTTATTCAATTTAATTGTTGTCATGAGTACTAAGAACATGTTACATGATACTTTCAAATGTTAGTTACTACAATTTTATCGTGGGTTAATTTCGGTTTACTTTCGGTTTGAATAAGAACAAATAATACCATATCTATTTATTACTTTTGGATCAAGATCATTATTGTCTATTTATTTTACATAATGATATTGAGGAATTTAGGTATGTCTAAAGGTTTACGTACTACTACAAGATTGGATGTCACTAAAATATGGATTACATTTACCTAGATCAGTGTTAAGTCATTGTCAGTTATACGTAGTAATTTTATTCTTTAAATATATTCATGTAAAATATATTACCACTTCGCACGGGTATCCTACTAGTAAAAAAGAAAAAGATATATAATGCATAATGTTT
Source organism: Lupinus albus (assembly GCA_009771035.1). Classification (NCBI taxonomy): domain Eukaryota; kingdom Viridiplantae; phylum Streptophyta; class Magnoliopsida; order Fabales; family Fabaceae; genus Lupinus; species Lupinus albus. Next base: position 14,310,509 of record CM020009.1, read on the forward strand.
TTATTTAGTGAGATATGGGGATGATAAATAAATTCAATCTTATCACATAAACAAATAGACTCTTCCAAGGAATTTAACCAGTGCACAAGAGTAGGAATGACAACGGGCGGATCGGGTTTCGGGTAACCCGAACCCGAAAAAACCCGTCCGAAACATATATTTTATATATGTATTTGTGTATAATTTTATAATTTTACATATATTAATCGCGTTAGGGGTAGGGTATCAACAATACCAAACCCGATCCCGAAAGTTGAACCCGGGTAAAACCCGAACCCAAACCTGAACTCAATTACATCGGGTTTTCCCCGTTAAGTTCGGGCGGATACCCGCGAATTCCGTTTTCATGCCATCCCTAAACCAATTTAACTTAATCAAATCAAATTTGAAGTATCAAATTGAGTTTTAGTGACAAATTAATGTTTTATTAAAAAAAAATTATGCAATTGAGTGACCGTAAAAAGAACAAGAACACTTCTATAATATTACATGAGTTAGGATTAGATTTTTGTAGGTGTTGCAACTTGAATATTCTTGTACTAAGAACTTGATATCAGGACATGGTCTTAGAGCCTAGTTGATTTTGTGATAGATCTATCTTCCCTAGTATGGTATGGTTTATCTTATAACCTAGCATCAACATCTACAACAATATCTTTATCACTAATAAAAAAACAATCATCTTGTTAAAAAAATAAATTCATAAAAAATCTATAATAAGATGATTGTTTCTTTGTTGACTGCAGTTGATAGAAACAGTACAATATGGCAATTAATGAAAGTTAATTACGTTTTACGGTCTGGTTTTGAGCCTAAGTAACCTTTATAATGTGCAAATACACTTATCAAATCGTACATCATATTTTTTGGTACTACCAATGTGTGTAGTTGTCCCTCCCAATGAATGTCACTTCCAGTAATTGAACCCTTAACCTTTCGGTCATCCCAGGGATTAGCAGGACCTTATACCACTAAACCAACAGGTAATTGTACGTTATATAGCCAATAGAAACAATGTTGCTAGCATGGATAGCAAATCCACAGAGAATTACAATAAGTTGAAAATTATTTTTAAAATACATCATACATAAATCTAACTATGTTTCCTGTATGATTTTTCACTTGGATGCAAAAATGGCTTCCAAATCTTTGTACAATGAACTTTGCTTTGATGATGATTTAAAATCAGAAGATGAACTCCCACTCCTTTTGTTTCCCCAGAATTCACTCCATCTTGTAGTACCACTTGTAGAAGGGTCATTTATGGTTCCACTTTTTTCCCTGCCAAAGCTAGTTTTCGAAATTTCCCGCAATTGTTTCAACCATGGTTTGTCAGGTGTACCTGAGCTACTGCTGCCTGAGCCCCTCAATCTTCCGGTTCTCGAAGTAGTGTCTCGAGTGTCATCGTTCGCATAGCCGTTTTGTGGTAACTTGTTTTCCAAGTTTTTGATGCATTTTTTAGGGATGAAATACAAAAGAAATCCAATAGAAGCAATTTTCAAACCTGTCAAGAATGACTTCTCCTCAGGGTCTAGTAGCTTTGTTTGTCTATGTAAAGCATACCATTCATTTGTAATATGTGCACAATACCCCACTAGGAACAGCACAAGCAAAAAAATCCCAAATTTTGTCTCAGTTCCCACAGAAAAATCATTCTTCAAGAGGATGAAAAAAGTAGCAAACAAAGCAACTTGACATGTGAGTGAGATAATCTCAACTAATTGAACCTTTTTCTTTATGAATGGCTTCTTTAGCACAATGAAGAATAGCTGAAAAGAGGTTATAGACAGCATAGTAATTACTGGAGTCTTAGAAGTTTGAGTCTTCACAACGACGCCGGCCAAAATTCCAAGCGAAACCCGTCTTATGGTTTCGAGAAGCACATAGTATATTCTAAGAATCCCAAACAGCTTTTGGATAAAAGGTGCTTCTGCATCTTCATTTTCATCATCAGAGGCAATAATGCTGTCACTACTTGGAAGTTTTCCACCTGAAATCTGAGAAAGCATGTACTTTGGAGGCCCTCTTAAGTCTTCAAACAATGGACCAAAGATGGTTAAATAAATAGATTTAGGGTGTTCTTTCCATGTCCATTGGCCTCTTTTACCTGGCCCTAGAGTTACTCTCACAAGTTCTTGATACCAGTGAAATTTCAAACCTTCTTGATGAACTTCCTTGTATTGAAGTAGTTTTCCTAATGTGATTCCAATAGAGAGGAACATGAACAAAGCTAGAAGAATGATGAACACAAAAACCAAGAGTACAATGCCAACTGCCATTGCTGAAGGAGTTCCCCCTAAGGCCATACATACAAATGATAAAAATATAGCCAAATGATTGTGTATGAGAAGTTTTAAACTTCAGAAAAGTAAAGTAATAATTCACTGAATGTCTGAAACATATAAAGAACTTCATTCCTAGCATATTCAAAAAAACTAAGTAACTTAATGAAAACAGGAACCATAAACAGGATTCTTCTCAAGGAAAAGGGGGAAGAAACAAAGGCATCTTCATCTCCTAGATCACAAATATCTCTTCTCCCACAGTTGAAAAACAATTAGTATACATGGCATATGTCGAAGAACCTAAGTGTTGGACTAGGCTGCGATCGGGGAGCCTCCAACCACTGGGGAGTTCCATTCTTATCGGGGTATGGGAAGAGTAGATAACTACAAGTGAGACACCACGTCTTGAACCAAAACCTTAAGGCATTAGTTCCATGGGATTTTTCTACTTCTAAACTCTTTTACTCCTCCCCTCATATCCAATGTAGGACTTCACACTTGAATAAACTCATCAATCTCCCCCTCAAGTGTGGTACCACACACTTTCTGGTTCGCTCCCCCTTAAGTCCACTATGTCCCACCGAACCATAGGCTCTAATACCACTTGTTGGACTAGACTACGACCGAGGAGCTTCCAACTACCAGGGAGTTCCATTGTTACCGGGTTATGTGAAGAGTGGAGAGCTACAAGTCAAATACCACGTCTTGAACCAAAACCTTAAGGCATTAATTCCTGGTCTTTTTCTATTTCTAAACTTTTTTACTCCTTCCCTCATATACAATGTGGGGACTTCACAGTTGAATATACCCAACACTAAGATGTATATTTTTTGGTTAAAAATACTTATTGTTCACATAAAAAGGTTATGAGACATAATAAACCTTAACATTACCTCTAATAAGGACAGCAGAGGCCTTGCATATACTAGGTAGTGCAAGAAATATAAGAAATATCTCAAATCTTGGGAATGTGAGTGCACCATATTTCCTATGGTTTTCAGAAATTCTCTTCCCAAATTTGAGGATAATAAGCAGTAAAGCATGCAGAACCATCAAACCGCCACAGATCACAGCTAACCACAGCATGCTTCTAGAAAAATCTGTCCATCTTTAAGATAAATCAATAAATTTTGATATTAGATTATAAATAAGCAAATATTTGTGAAGCATTTGAACATTTTCCTTTCTTAAACCTCTTTATGGCAGTTACTAAACCATGTGCTGACCATTAAATCATGCTATACTAGGTTGAAAACTTGAACTTTCCATTACAGTTTAGAAGTTATCAACAACTAATAACAGATCATACCTGAAAACATACAGGCATAAAAAAGGTTCTAAAAATTGGTGTTCTATTAGTTTTGTCCTAATTTTGACCCTTTTCATAAGGGAATGAAAGCTCAAAATATATGTAATGGAATGTTGTGAATCCAAAATATAGCTTACCCACTGGAATGTTGTGAATCCAAAATATATTCAGCTTCCGGTTTCATATTTTGGCTCTGCAGGTATGCATTCTTAATTTAGATGCTGATCATTTTTTCATCAACACAAAGATCAATAGATTGTTAGAGTCGTTAACTTTTTTCTAACCTCAAAATATTGCTGGTACTCCGAAGAAGTAAGCGGTAATCCATACACTGAAGCAGCAAATTTCAATTTTTTCTCTAACAGCTTGATTGGGGTTGTTGCTGAAGCTTTGGTGAAGTCATTAGAGCTACCGAAAGGAATCGAACCAACCATGAATAGGTCCATGTGTCGAGTTTCCCATGGCACACAAAAATAGGGTATCGTCCATCGCAAATGCCGGGCGAATTCATAAAACTCAACTGGCAACTTAACTGTTAACCATCTAGACAGTGCAAAGACCTGAATGTAGCACAGTATTCTCTGCATCATTAACAAAAGTTTACCTTATCAATGTGACATTCTATCCTTATTCACTACAGAGAAATAAATTATTTTGGTAACTTTCATAGATATATGTGAACACACACAATATGAAATAGAACATATCTATATCCCTCCCTTTGATACTTCATTAAACATGATGTCAAGACTTTTTCATAAGATACTTTAAATTTGTTTGATCATAAAACAATTAAATAGTGAAGTCATGAATATAAAAAGATAACTTATAAGACAAAATATTCTATTCATTCATAACATTGTCTTTCTACATTTTAAACAACAATTTTAGACATAAGCATTAAGAATGGTAAATGGTAAGTTAGGTAGCTCACAAATAGACTCCTTGCTGGATCAATGATCAAGAACGAAGATGATCGCGTAAATGCATCAAAGGATTGAAGGCTTGCAGTTGAGATAGTAAGCAACCCGGCAGCAAGCGATGTCAGAATAAAACAAGCAGCTGCAAATGCAGAAATCACAGCTGCAACCAGAGGTATAGAGTCTGCATGATTCATGAAATAATAAATAAGTCTAACCATTTATAGATGCCAACTTTTCAATAAATTTCATCCCATAAATGAAAAGGAGAAAATAAACTAATACAGGGATGTAATATTGTGAACCTGACCTTGGCACAATTTTGATGAAGACACAAGATCATAAAAAGAAGTAAAAAGTCGACTAGAAGATCAAGGTTCAAGAATTATATAGAGTAAGTCTTCAATAGGTACTTTGACCTGAGTAACAGATTACTAGATTTGTGTAATAGATTACTAGATTTGTGTAACAAATTACTTGTATTGTGTGATAGTTGATAACAAATTAGTAGGACTACGTAACAGGTCATTTGACTGAGTTATTTGTGAGTGTGTAAGCTACGGGGAGAGAAATTGTAATTACAACTCCGAATATCTAGCAAAGAAATCTCTTGTGTTGCAAGAGTACTAGACATAGCCTTCGAGAGATAAATATAACATTTTCGCTGCATTTATTTGGTAATTATTTCTGCAACATTTCCGCTGCATTACATTCTGATATATTAGCATAAAAATTAATCATTACTTCCGATAACTAATTCACTCATTTTTAGTTGTCATATAATACTTACGAATACAAATATAACAAGGAGGCAGACAAAATGTAATATCGCGAGTAGAACATTGTAAGCTAGGTTTGTATTACCGATGTAAAAATAATAACTTAATGACAAAAACAAGATTAAATCTTACAGTGCCTCACTTGTAGAACATTGGAAGGTAGATTTTTGTTTCCAGCAACATCACGAGTTACATTCTCAGGAACACTGACAAATACTATATCATCATCTGCTTGTAGCTCAATAATGTATGTGCTCCTTCTTATTTGATGAAAACTAGACACAAGTATAAAGATAGAGAAATGATCATTTATCTACTTGAATTTGCTTTTTACATTTTAAATGGTTCATATAGAGATACAAATTTACACATACAGACATATTGTATCACAGAAAAATCACTTATGCAAAATACTTGCCTTATTAATAGACCCCCTGAAATTGATATGAAAGAGGTATTGAAGCCAAAAACAGGTTTGGCAAATGTGATTAATATATGGAGATTGTGTTCTCTTGTTCTCATGCTATATGTACTCAACATCACACCAGGCCTCTTAGAATCTGAATTCCATAAATAGTTATGTCAGCATAGAGTAATGGAATCTCAAAAAATTTCAGGCTAATATGTGCCAAAATGAAACATATGTAAGGAATGTATTGTTTAAAAAAAGAGAATAAAGTATCTCTTCATACCAGGAGATAACTTACCTTCTCCAGCTCGTAAAAGAATGATATGTGTGTTGTTTTATTTAGTTTTAGAAATATTTTTGTAGAAAATAATTAAATGATACATATGTCATGATTTTAGTGGCTGAAGGAGATTATTTATCTCCTTATACCAGAAGATACATTATTATAAATTAGTGTTATTAATACCAGTTACCAAACCGATTAGTATATTAGTATAGCGGTTCAACTGGTGGTTCATTAATTAAACCGCATACCGGTTAAGATAGTGACATTCATATATAATATATTAATATTAATATTGAAAAATCAATAAAAAAACAATATTTTTTATATTTTATTAAAAATTAATTTTAAATAAAAAATCGGTTGGTATAACCGATACGGTACAATTGAAAACCGACTGGTATGACCGGTTTTAACTGATATGATTGCATAACCGGTATAATTGTTGTACCATAACAGTATTAGGACCAGTTTATCGGTTGTAACGGCTGACACGAACCGATTTTTACAACACTAATATAAATCTAAATAGATTTTGGTTGGTGGATAACATGTACCATAAAGGAAAGTGAGAGGTGCAACTGGAGAAACTTGACTGCCTTGTCTGCTTAATATAGACTCTGAATTGAAGTTGACTGAGATTATAGCAGTAGAGGAGATATTAGCAATCTGAAATAACAATAGGCCAAAAAGAAAGTGTAAGCACTAAGGAGAAGAGATACACTTGGAATAATTATAAATACAAAGACAAAACTTAGGTGCTTGTGGTGAACTGGTGATGTTCTCAAATGAGAATAAGACATATGTCATAGTTGTGATGTTCTCAAATGAGAATAAGACATATGTCATAGTTGTGATGTTCTCAAACCGCATCACTTGATGCGGCCACAATATTGTGGTTGCGGTGATTCCAAATGACAACGATGCGGCCACATCGGACCGCATTTGGACCGCATCGGATTCAAAAATATTGATTTAATCACAAAATAATTCACACTGCAATGCCTCAATCCGCATTACAATGGCCGCAATAACCACAATCGCAGTAACCGCAATCGCGACCACAACTGCATTTTAAAAGACTAGTTATTACTACTGTTATATTTTTGTTGTTAAGCTTTGACACGTGTTTTATTTTCATTGGTGAACAACACCATAAGCACACCTAAGTTTTGATCTGAATAGAATTATAAGTTTATAACATATCATATTGTATCATATCTCTTAATCAACTAACCATGAATCCAAATCTCCGATTTCGCAGAGTTTCTGCGTTAATTGGAAGAAGTGAACCCTGACTAATGTTGAGAGATTTCATAATTTCTGAAGATGAATTCAGAACTGGGACTGAGAAGTACAAATACACAAGTAGCTTGTTGTATTTATTAGTTGCCTGTACTGTTCTAGTTTCACTGTTGAGTTGAAGTAGCTTTTCAGGAACATGAGTCCTAAGGTTGACATAAACCTTTCTTCTATCTGAGATCATGCCCACCCATGTAGGAAATCAATTTTTTCAACATCAAAAACTGAAGTGGAAATTAATTCTTTCAGTAAAATAAGTACTATGTATATCCATAAAGTAATGACACATCAGAAACTTCTTAAAATATCTACCAAAACAACATAATAATAGATATATACTGACCAAAATGTATATAAATACTTGAATTTGGCTTTCTTGCAAAGCTGTTACCAGCCATATCAGTACAGAAATTTCTATCCATTACGAGGATTGCCCGGCCGTATTGAACCGAAGACGACAATCTAACGAGAAGAGAATACTTTAGGTTTGGCTGCAATATGCTAAAGGAAGATGGTATAACCTCACCAGCACCATATACAAGAAGCTGTAAATAAAAGTAACAAGGATATGTTAAAAATTGACTTAGGATAATAATCTAAGTTTAAACATGCAATTGAAACATAAGAAATGGAATTCAAATTTGAGAAATCTAAGCAGTTGTAAATAGGCCAACCTACTTACATTGCAGCCATTCACAGACTTGCATCCGAAACCACCTCCGCCTATACACGGTTCGCTGAATGATATATTTACTGAAACATTTATAGAACTTGTGAAAGATGTTGAGGCTGTAACATTTGCTGTTGGGGGAATTGTATCTGAAAAATATATATGATGTTATTCAAGGAATATCTATGAATCTCATTTCACTCAGACAGAAAACTTTAAGCAACCTATCTGGTTTCCCCCATTTCCATCTATAACCTTCGACCCATCTAACCGATAACTAACTAATAAAATTAAGGCTTAATTGTTGTTGTATACTTGTATTATATAACATCGTAAGTCTTAAGTTTTTTCTTTCAAGAGACACATGGCATGATTCATCACATAAGTCATAATTGTTAGTTTTATTCAAGTGTGAAGTCTCACGTTGGAGTTTATAAGTAGAAAAAGCCCATGAAACTAATCTCTTAGGGTTTTGTTCAAGATGTGGTGTCTCATTTATTGCTCTTCACTCTTCCCATACCCCGTTAACAATAAAACTCCCTGGTAGTTGGAGGCTCTCGGTTGCAGTTTGATACAACAATAACTAACTAATAAAAAAGTATAAGGAGTAAAGGTTGGTTTCTTAACCAATAGTCCAGTTATAGGTAGCACAAGCAAGTCCTTGAGGTCCATTGTTGCAGACTTCAAAAGTATGATTCCCATCCCACAAGCTTGTGTATGAAATTTTTCTATTTCTGCAAACTGATTGAATCCCATCATCCAACTGCAGACATGGTATGTTTAGATTAATCAGAATATTGGAAGAATAACAGAGTAATCACTACAACGTGATGAAGTGTTATGCAAATCCCCACTCCAAAACCCACATAATCAGCGATAAACGGAAATTAGGAGAACAAGTGGTACTCCTATACACATATTTATTTAAACATTGCACCAGAGAGACAATAAAATGGGTTCATCACCCATTTTTTTAATCTAGAAATAGATAAACTTGATGATGGGAAAGATTATTCCTCCAATTAATTCTTCAAATATTAGGTTTTCACCGCATTAGTCTTCTGATTTTCTTTTACCAAATTAAGTACCTCAGGTAAAAAAATGTCAATCCTCAAATTCTCTACCAAAACATCACAAGGCAATCACCTATCAAAGTATCAATCACAAACACTACAGTAACCTTCACGTATCTGTGTCTCACATGTATCCATATTGATAATCTCTGACTTCATCATTACGTACCCATAGCGTGTCAAAATTATATTTTTGAAAAAATAAATATTTTATAAATCCGATACTCTTAAAATACTTTTCCGATACTTCATAAACACCCAAAATGTCACACAATAACATTTTACAATAGAGAAAGGTCTAATATAATCAACTAAATAGAAGAGAGAAATATAATATTCAATCTACCAAGTGGACTTATAGAAAGAGAAATAAAACAAAATATGTATATTGCATAGAGAATGAATAGGAAGTGCATAGGCATAATGTTGATCATCGATTAAACGGGTTTGATCATCTTATGACAATATGAATTTCATTTTTTATTTAGTGATGTTGACAAAATAGGTTCTTTATTTGGAAATTCATAACAATAATTATATATTTATTATGTTTTATGGATTTTATGTACATATTTTATATTTTATATGCATACCCAAAACGTATTATATCCTACATTTTCAAGAAAATGCGTATCGACTCGTATCAGTATCAATGCTTCATAAGCAATTACAATAACACAAGTGCAACGGACCGTATGAAGCACATCGGACCGTATGAAGCACATCGGACCGTATTAAATACAAAAAGGAAAAAATGTACAAGGCTTACGAAATTATTGAAGAACAACAAATATATTGACAAGAAAAAATTTGGTAGAAAATTGTCTTATTCATATATTACCATCTCAATACAAAAAACCATGGGAAATGTTAGCATGTTACTATTTGTTGCGGATGAGATTCAAACATTCAACTTCATTCACTTAACTTCTTCTCCTTAATCCTCAAAACACCTTATAACTCCATTTTTATTTTTATTTTTTAATTTGTTATGGGTGAGACTCGAATCCACAACCTCCCTAACTCCATTTCTTAAATCATTCGTCTTAACCATCAAACCACCTTATATCTCTCCACACCGTTATTATTGTGTGACATTGAATCACAATGATGTGACTGCAACGTAACCACATCGGGCTGAATTAGGCCACGTTGGACTATATTAAATTTATAAATATTTTTTCAATCACAAAAAATTCACACACCAAATGGTAACAATGACCTCACTCATAGTAACATAACTTTAACTACAATTACAAAGTCAACTTAAAAGTTGGAAATTGACATTAATTCCAAATAAGCACAACTATAGACAGAACAAACCTTGCAACTTAGGCTGCAGTTTGAGCAAGGGACACCATTACCAGAATCAAGAACTTCAAAAGCAAAATTTGCTGAGTTCAAGTGAGAGAGTGCATGGGGGGCCTTCAAGAACTTGACATAAACATCTGAACCAGCACATTTGTTAAAGGGATACAGTAATGAGAAAACACAACATAGTACACACAAACGTAAGACTCTTAGTTGACCCATCTTAGAGCACAAAATAAAGTGAATGCCACTTATGAGTTAAATGTGATAGAGTAACATTTTGTAAGGTGTTATAGAGAAATATTTTGAGAAGAGTGAAGAAGGCTTGTGCATGAAGCACTACTAATCTATGGTGAAGTGATTGAGTTAAGAGAGTGATTTAAAGGATGGGTTTGAGCGTGTTCATTGTTTAGTGGCCATTGATGATTGCACTAAGGATAAGTGAATATGAGTTTGAGTGCAGGGAAATGCTCTATTTCATGGCCTTTGACGTAGTACTTGATGTATGTGAAGCACGTGTAAGGGTGTGACAATTAAGATAGAAAATCGTCACGGGTAGTTTTGTCTTTTGTCGAAAAAATAGAGGGGCAAAAATGACACAAAATAATTTCAAACTATTTTTTAGATCAATATTTAAATATGTAGGGAGTGAATAAATATGCGTCTAATAACTAATTATAAATTGTTAGAATTAAAAGTTAGTTATTAGTTATATGATAATTATGGACATATATTATTTAATTTTGTCTATTCAAATAAGAATTAATAATTTATATTAAATATTCTCATTATCAAAATAGTACATTATTCTCATGTGAGTCAATAAGTATTCTCCTTTTGATAATAATATTTTTATATGTATATAATAATCTTTCATATACATTCTAGAGAAATATGGCTTCAATCTGGTTGTAATTTTGGGTCTTCGTTCTTTACTATTTCTCCCCAAGATTGAATTTTGAGAATGACTAATCAATCTTTTCACGTATTGTTCTTCATAACTTTGTGGTTGGAATGACGTTGGAGGAATAATATAACAGGAAATTAAACTGATAGCCTTGAGTTTTAGTTAAATTACATAAATCACTCATCATTTTTTAAACCTACATAATTTATCATAATTATATTTATATATTACATTGACTACCCCTAGAGGAACGATGAATTTAAATTCTTAAAAAAAAAAGTGTGGTAAGTATAATTAAGTTAAACAAAAAAAAAATGATATTTTGGGGAGACAAGTCCAAATAGTAAGGAGTCAATTTCTAATCATCTTTGTTGGTTCGGCACAAACTAGATCAATAATTCTAAGGATGTGTTTAAATCACTCTTGTGTTGTAACGAACCAAAAATAATGAAAAGATATTGACTTTTATACTATTTTGACATGTCTCTACAAAATATCATATTTTGTTTAATTTAATTACATTTATCACTCTTATTTATTTAAGAATTTGCACTTATCTCTCCTTTAGTCAGTATAATCTATATATAATTCAGGGTGATTTGTGTAGGTTTAAAAAATGAATAAATAATTTGTTTAATTTCACTAAAACTCATCTCACGCAATCTAATTTACTCATAATATAATTATGGACAACAACCTTTGGTCAATTGATGAAGTTATGAGAAAGTCCAAATCTAATTATAGTGATGAGGAATACTAGAAGAGGATTTATTCTCAAATGTCTATCATTATGAGGAATGCTTGATGAATACTAGAGGAGGATTTGAGATCTAAATATAGCAACCTCTGGTTTAAATTGAATATTGTTGAAGGTCTCTTTTCAACAACAACTATCATACAGAATGGTGGAATCTTGAAGGATGAGAAAGGTGGTTGAATTACAGGTTTTTCATACAAGGAAGGACATGGTGACATGATTCTTGTAGTGCTAATAGCTACTTTGAGAGAATTGGAGTTAGCTTGGTCAAAGGGTATTATAAAGCTTATATGTGAGATAGATTGTTTGGAGGTTGTTTAAGCTTTGAGTTTAATGCAACATGTTCATCTACATCAGTATGCAACATAGATTGTTGACATATGGGATATTTTGTAGAAATCAGAATTCTGTGTCAGACAAATTGATGATCTTGGTGTTATATAATTCTAGGAATGGTTGTATTTATTATGACTCCCCCTTTATAAGTTATAGGTGTCCTTTATGAGTCTAGATACCGTTTTTTGGATGAGAATGTCTCCTCTCCTATAATTGAGAGAGAAGTTATTACTTTTACACTTTCTTATAATGGTAGAAATGTCATTACAATTATATCAAAAGGATAAAAGTGTCACAATCATATTTTTTTCTTTTACTTTTGTTGCACTGTCCTCTCTAGTATTGGAAAAGATCTTCACCCTTTTTTGGATGTCATCCTTTTGGTTATAACTAGAGCTAGAAATGAGCTGAACTGAGTCGAACCAGAGCTCACCCCGATAAGGATTTGTTAGCTCAAAACTCGACTCGAATTCAACACAAATTATTTTTAGCTCGAGTTCGGTTCGGTTAATGTTCGCGAACTGTTTGACTCAGGTCGAATTGGTTCATTTAGACAACTCAAATAATTAACTTATTTTTAAAAAATATTGCACAATATTATATATATATATGTGATATTGTTTATATATAATAACAATAAACATACAAATATAGATCATGGTATAATAATAAAAAAACATAAAAATTTAGTTTATATATATATTGAGTCAGCTCATAAACCTAACGAGTCGAACTGTATCCAACTCAAGTTTGGCCCATTTATTTAACGAGCTCAATTTGCAGCTTAAGTTCGGCTCATTTGATTCATGAATCAAGTTTGTCGAGCTAAATATTGAACGAATACCAAGTTGGTTCAGTTCATTGTCAACACAACCCAGATTATAAGCAAGATAACCAATATACTTTCCAATAATTGCTTCTCTAATAATTTGAGCTTGCATATAAGATATTAGTATGAAAGGACTCAACTTCCCTACCACTTCATTAATACAATGCCTTCCAACTGAACTTCCCTACCACTTGACTTATAGCTTTTTGGTGAGTGGTATCATTTAAACTCTTTAGTGACTCTATTACGTTTTACTGTACCACCTTGATAATTAACTTATAAATTGTATACATGATGTTTGTTGTTGATTGATTATATTATTATATACTTGCACAAATCAATAATATTTTGAGAAAATCTCTATTTTAAAGGAATTGCTGCCAAAATTCCCCTAAAATTTAAAATATATAAATTGATATTTTGGGTCAAAATTGAATATTAAACTTCTTATTAATCTTTTTGATAAATTAGGAATCTTCAAGATAATCAAGATTTGTTTTAATGTAGTTGATTGGATTTGTTGATGTTATTTGGTTTAAAAATATTTTTAGTACCTATAAATGTATTGAATTTTGATTCTAGTCCCTGGACTTTTTTGGTTTTAGTCCTAACTGAATATTTTGCAATTGACTCCTATCATTAGTTGTGGATGAAAAATACTTAGTGGCTAACAAAAACAGTGTCATCCCTTGCAGAGTAGTTTCATCCCTGGTAGGGGTACTTCTGATAACATTATTTTGGCACAAGAAGTAATGCATTATTTGCATAAGTCTAAGGCGAAGCAGGGGGTTATGGCTTTTAAAGTGGATCTTGAGAAGGCCTATGACATGGTTAACTGGGAGTTTCTTCAGCATACTCTGCTTCAGTTTGGGTTTCCTAGCATCAGAGTGTGTGCAACGATATCGATAGGATGACAAGGAATTTTGTTTGGGGAGGTGATATCAACAGGAGGAGTCTTAATCTGGTTAGCTGGGATGTTCTCACTAGACACAAGCGTGATGGTGGCTTGGAATTGAGAGAGACTAGATCAGTGAATATTTCACTCCTTGGTAAGATGTGCTGGAATATGCTTCATAATTTGGAAAATTGTGGTGCAAAGTCCTGCAAGATAAGTATCTAGGTGATAATTCCTTGGTGTTTGCTCTAACTAAAGCGAATATATCATATACCTAGCGTAGTATTCTGAAAGTGTCCAACACTCTAAATGATGGCTTCAACCTTTAGCTGGGAGCCGGGAATTGGTCTTTATGGTATGATAATTGGCCAGGGTTCGGAAAACTTTGTAGCTTCGTCGATTTTATTAATATTTCTGATACTCATCTCCGTGTAAAGGACCTTTGGAATAATGACAATTGGGATTTTAGTTCTCTCTACACTATGGTTCCTGTAGAGGTGCAAGATAGTATATGCAGCAGTTTTTCTCCGGGCTCCTTGTCCAAGGATGAGGGGTGGACCTGGGTTGGGCATGCTTCAGGAAACTATTCAGCTAGTTCTGGTTATCGGTGGACTACCGAACTTGAGGATGATGATGCTCTAGTGTCTAGGGATAAGAATATGGTTTGGAGGCTTAAGGTTCCGGATGCTCTTCGTTTTCAAAGAAATATGACAACTAATCCTCTGTGTTTGAGATGTAACGCAACTGTTGAGGATCTGATGCATGTTTTTCGGGATTGTCCTCACTCTTCTTCCCTTTGGATGAGACTCGGTTGGGATAACTCTTCTTTTTGGGTAACTCAACATTTTCGTCCTTGGGTCTTAAAAAATTCTAAGCGTCGTAATGGGCTTCTCTTCTTGGCTGTTGTTTGGTGGATATGGAGGGGAAGAAATAGTTCCACCTTCGATTCGTCCACTTTAGATCTTAATGTTGTAGCTCGCAATGTTCATCAGGACTTTTGGGAGTGGTGTCAACTAGGGAATGACGACTTCACAACAAGGAGTCATTGGTGTCCTCTAGAAGCAGGGCGTGTTAAAATTAATGTGGATAGTAGCTGCATCAGAGACTCTAGTGTTATGGGTGGGGGAGGTGTTCTTCGAGATCATGAAGGAAAATGGTTGTCGGGTTTTTCTGTTAATTTTGGTGTGGGATCCCCTATTCTAGCAGAACTTTGGGTTGTAAGCAGATTATTTTGGAATCTGATTGTCTTGAGGCAATCAAAATTATTTCGGAAGATATTCACATTCGTCTTCAGCAAATTGGGAAGGTTGTCTATGAGGTTCATTCTTGGCTTTCTCGTGACTGACTAGCTGAGATTAAGTTTGTTGTTCGTGAGGCTAATCAAATAGCGGACTACATGTCGAAGCTTGGATCTCATTCATCTGGGCAGTTGAGAACCTGGGACTTTGCTCCCCCAGCTTGCCACTACTACCTAGCACGGGACCTCTTTCCTGTCACCTAGTTTTTGTTCTTTCTTGTTTGTTTGTTTCTTTTCCATTGTACCAAAAAAAACAGTGACATGTATTTCACCACATAGATTAAATGGTCATTGTCTGCTTGATAGCATCCATTTGACTTTATGTATTTTGAATTTAATTCCTATAGATTAACTAGTTTATTATTTTAGTTCCTATAAATTAACTAGTTTTTTATTTTAGTCTCTAACTTAATTTTGTAATGAAATGTATCAGTAAAAAATGTTTGTTTCTTGGTTAATATGGATATTGCCAAATTTTAAATGAAATAGCTTTAAAATTGAAAAAAATCATGTGAGCAATAAAGAAACTATAGATTAAGATAGCAAACATAATAGATAAACATGTCATTGATTAAATAATGCTTCACATACATCCAACCAAAATATCAAACCTTGGTCTATATGCTCATGTACCCAAAACAAATGTTAAACACAACCATTAAAAGTATGTACACAACTAAAATAACAGTCAACAAAAACATGTACTCAAATTTGGCCTTTAGGAAATAAAATCATAACCAATGAATTTATTGGGACTAAAACCAAAACATAAAAAGATAAATAGACCGTGACAGATCTAGGATCCAGAGTCAGTCAGCGGTGCAAGTAGTAATAAATATAGTGTTATTAAAATCGATCCGAGTGATTGAACTAACTTAGAATAGACATCCAATTGGTTCGAGTTAGTTATTCGATCGACTATGAATCAAAACCGATATGAATGGTTTGACTTGGCTATTTTGCTTATATAAAATCGATAACTCAGTCTATCTAACCAATGTCGTAGGCTTAATTAATCATTTTTAAAATAACATCAAAATAACGTCTGTGAGGAAAAATAATTTTGTGCTTTCAACTATTTGTGTTTATGTTTGTCATTATTGGAATTTTTTGTTATTTTTAGCTATAAATGTAAAAAAATCCAAATTTTTAATTAAGGTTTAAACTTATTTGTTTATTTTTGTTGTAGTCAAATTGTAAAAAAAAAAATATTATTTTTTAAACTTATTTGTGACATTTCAGTGTCGTAAAATTTGTTTGGTTTTGTTGGTTGTTTAATTAATATATGCTTAATAACAATAGTTTTAAAATTGGAATATAAAATTATTAAATAATGTTATGTAGGATTATAGAACTTTAATATTTTTTAAAGTATGTCGATTTAACTTGTCTAACTAGGAATTTACTAATTTATAATTGACTCGATAATTAACTGAATTGATGACTAATTCAAGTAAAAACATAATGGTTAAGTCGTATAAAATTTTATATAATAACTAATTGACACATTGAGACATGAATGGTACCGTCTCTGTGAAGAGTAAGAATTATCTCCATTAATGAAGAGAAGTAATCTACAAAACTAAAGAAAATGAAATATGTAATGTCATTTATGTTTTTCTTATATGATATGATTACACTTTTACCTTTAAAAGTAAAAGAAGAAAAAAAAATTCTCTCCAATAATTGAGAGAATACCTTTAAAAGTAAAAGAAGAAAAATAATTTCTTTCTGGAGAGAGAATATTTTTCCCTCAGTGAATAGATGATATGGAGATGACTAGGATCACTTAATCTATATCTTAAAACAAATGGCACTGCTGAGACAACCTCTGCTAGGGGTGAGAATGGGTCGGGTTGGGTCGGGTTAAGACTTGTCTTTATCCGGTCCTAAAAGTTGGCCGGATCATTTTTTGAACCCGGACCCGACCCTAGACCCGATTAAATATAATATATACTCATTTTATCTAAAGTCTTCTAAATATTATTTATTATTGTGAATACTTAATTTGACATATAAAATAATATATGTGTATATATATATTATTAAACATGTGTATATGATGAAAAATTAGATAATCAATGATATTTTTAACCAAAAATGTATCATTACTCTCTACACATTTGAATAAAGACACATACAAACATCAATATTGAGTGATCATGGGACGGGTCATGCTTTGTCCCTCCCCGGCCCTAAATATTGATTGGGTCTAATTTTTGGACCTGAACCCGGCCCTAGACCCGATGAAACCCGACCCTATTTAGACTTGGCCCTATTTAGACCCGACCCTATTTAGACCCGATTATGATCGGGTCATACCGAGTGAGCGGGTAGAGCTGGATCCCACTCACCCCTAACCTCTGCTATTGAAGTCAGCATTTTTCATCAACAACTAAAGGGAAAAAAGTAAGGACTAAAACAAAAAATAAATATGAAAGACTAAAATTAATATTCAATTTAAGGGGAAATAACTTTTATTAACACGAAAATAAACCGCTACATCCAAGGTGAAACCAAATTGGTTATTATAATAAACCCTCTTCAAAAGAGGCATGCATGGGTTTATTTGCAAAACTGTGTGCACCATATTTCCTATCCTCATGAAAGAAGGAAAATTGGCATCTAGAAATAAGAATGTTAAAGTAATTCACTAAAGCACCATATTCACATATAAGGTTGAGGCAATCACTTTCTACTTGTATGTATACCTCCACTTTCTTTGAGTGGCCACCAATAAAGCATTCCTTATCGTTGTTGCTTCTTCATGTTGTGGGGACAACTCCCAGTAATTGCAAAGCGGTAGTAAATAATAGTAAGATGAGGGATTCATTGACTCCAAGAGTAAGTTTTTTATACTTACTTCATATCTTAGCCATCAATTTTAGGGAAATCCAATTGTTTGAATTAGTGGGTAGATCTAAACCATTGGATTTTCCTAGAATTGATGGCTAAGATGTAAAGTAAGTTTAAAAAACATACTCTTGGAGTAAGTAGATATCTAATTACTAACCTATGTTATAATATAAGAAAATGACTTATATAGGTTCTAATCGGATAAACCATCCCGTGTAATTGGATGGAGTTATATATAAAGAGTTCTTTTTTCGAGTTATCTCATTTTAACCCGATTTGACCGTTCCAAATGATTAGGAAGAACATTCAACTTTCTTGATGAAATGGATCATTGATCTCTCCATAAAGATAATGTTATATTACAAATATTGAGTTTTTGTCTCACGTAATTTGTTTTAGTATTAGCCGTGAGATCATTATTATTTAATTTCAATATTTTACATATCAATATTAATGTACTGTCTATTTTAACTTTGAAATTTACATATATTTTTCTCAATTAATTTGTATTTTGACGGTGATTTTCTCCGACTGTCAATGTCGACTATCATACATTGTTGCATTGTTATCATTGTGATTCTAATGATAATGGTTTTCTTATTAGTCTATTAATAACCTAACATTATTTTTATAGAGGAACTAGGGATGGCAATGGGTACCCGGATCCGCGGGTACCCACTAATAATACCCTCAACGAGTCGGGTTTGGCTCCATGTTTTGGACCCTGGGTAAAATTAAAACCCGCAATTTTAAGACTCGCTGTTAGATGTGTCTAAGTTCGGATAATGAAATACCCAGATCCGTTGGTATCCGGGCCCGCTATTTCTTCCTAAATATATAGCAACATAATTGTAATATGATGTTAATCTATATTGTAATACCATATTAGTCAATAATTATAATATATCATATTAATTTATAAATGTGATAATTATGTTGTTAAATTGTGTTGTTATGTTGTTAAGAAATGATGTTATGTTGTTAATTCATATGTATGATGTAATATTATGTTAATTGAAAAGTTCTTACTAAAATATTTTTTCATCCCAATGTTGAAGTTGTTTTTAATATTTGTTTGAGTAAAATGAATTGTGTTTAATAGTCAAATTATGTTGTGTTTAAAACTTTAAATTAAGTTTTATAATTTTTTTCTATTATTGATTGCCTAAATAACGTATAAGATCGTAGGAAACAAATACACAAATGCATAAATTACTTG
This sequence comes from Lupinus albus, assembly GCA_009771035.1. Taxonomy (NCBI): domain Eukaryota; kingdom Viridiplantae; phylum Streptophyta; class Magnoliopsida; order Fabales; family Fabaceae; genus Lupinus; species Lupinus albus. Next base: position 14,329,946 of record CM020009.1, read on the forward strand.
CAATTATTTTAAATATTTTTGAATTTATGGGTATCTATGAATCCGTTGGGTACCTAAGGACCCGCTGATAGTATACCCAATAGGTATTAGCACGGGTCTGGGTCCAAAAATGAAGTAACGGTGCAGGTCCGGATAATGCACTACCCGAACTCATCGGGACCCATTGTCATCCCTAAGAGGAACCAATTTCACTAGAAGATAAAGATTAAGGACAATTAGAAAAAATATTTTATAATTTCTACTTGCAAAAGCATAAAGTTTAGGAGGTTTTTATAAATAATTTCTCTTTTTAATTCTAAGTATTAAATGAAACAAAAATATTCTATTTTTTACTCACTTGTCATGTTTTGTTTATAAAACATGACATACAATAGAGCACATATATTATGTGCAAACATGTTTACTAAATGCTATCTTGGCATAAGAAACATATGTAGTTGAGACTAATATGTTCTTAATTAGTATCTCATCCATATACCTATGGGGAAAAAACTACTTAATTCCTAAGGTATATATATGCTAAGTTAAAAAGTCAAATTAATGACAATTCAAATAACAAAAATTTTATTTATACAATAGAATTGTATGACACACTAATACAACTTTTTAGTAAATTGAATATATGCTAAGTTAAAAAGTCAAATTAATGACAATTCAAATAACAACAATTTTATTTATACAATAGAATTGTATAACACACTAACACAACTTTTTGAAAATATTTCTCTTTGTTTACCCAAAGTAAATTGAATATAAATTTATTATATATCCATTGTGAGAAAAACAATTGTTCAAAAAAAACTTCAGCATCATAAATACAAATTAAACAAAACTTTTGTATGTACTTCATTCAATGAACACTAAAAAAGTGGCAATCCAATTCCTATCATAGGCCCCACGATACACATAATGTTCATTCTCTCTTAGTCATGTAGTGACAATATGATTTGTGTGTGATAAAATGTCTGTGAAGCTCAACCTTAGGAATGTTATCTCTTATAATCTCTATTGTCTATTACATTATAAATCTTATCATATAGAATTTTATACACCCATGCCCTATACATAAACACAATCATTCAAATTTGGACACGTACTTGGTGGTCTCAAATGTTGAGAGTTTTATTTCACCAAATAAATAAATAAATGTTGAGAGTTTGAGAATGAGGTTTTGGAATTAATTATGAAAGAATAAGAACATATAGACTGAAAAGTTGAAGGTTGCATCAACATCAACAATCACTACAATATTCCAAATATAGTGTGCGAGGCAAGACAAGCATAGATTTCTTTTATACATATATAAATAAAAGGAATTATATCATTAGCCGATAAAAAAACTAAATATATTGCAGAGAGGATGACTCAAGTGATAACAGTTTCAATATAAAAACTGTGAGAATAATAAATTTGTTACTTATAATTAATCATCGATGTAAAAGTTAGTTATTGGTCACATAATAGTCATGTACATGTTGTAGGGAAAAAAATTAATATAGACTTTTAAAATGGTGGAAGACTTTTATGTATACTAAAAATACATAATACTAAATATGATGAATAATACTTTCATCATATATAGCCAAGATCTTTCATATCAAATCATCAAGAATAAATGTATAAAACTAGAACTTAAATGGAATCGTACCTTAATATATACATTGAGAATATGATAGATGAACTTTAGTTGTCCAATTAGTCTTGTATGCATATGCATGTTCATAGTAGAACATGTAGGTTCTTTGGCCTTCCAATTGTTGACCACCTTTAACCTTAGTTTCTCCTCTAATGAGATGAAGAGAATAAAAATAATTTTGTTGTATATGTTGTGGTTCATCTTGTGGTCTACAATTGGGGACCATAACCACTTATTTATAAGAAGTGCATACCCTTTCGTGAAGGGAGATACTATTTCATTTTCTTATTTCCATTTTGCCCATCATAAAATAGAAATAATACTTTAGGTATCTACACAATAATTTTCATGATAATTATGTCTATAGCCATATACCTTACTTGAATTTGATCACTTTAATTTGACTACTTAAAATAATGACCATAAACACATTTAAACATTACATGTGTGACCCAGAATTTCCTACAATCTCTCACTGTTCACATATGTAATTTTACACATTGTGTTAAACTTAATGAGGTCAAATATACGTCATTATAATCCTTAGACATATATTTATCTCGTCCATTAATTATATCAATATATAAAATCAAAGCAGCTTTTGTTATATCAATCATAACTAAATCAATCAATGATCACTAATATTGACACAACTAAATAACATAGATCAATTAGGATAGGAGAGGATAGGATTGGATAGGATAGGATAACATATGATAGGATATGATAAGAGAGCATATGATAGGATAGGATATGATAGGATAGGATAGGGTAGGATAGGATATGATATGATTGGATAGGATAGGTTAGGGTAGGATTGGATAGTATAGGATAGGAAATGATAGGATAAGAGAGAATATGATATGATAGGATAAGATAGGTTAGGATAGGAATTGATTGGATAGGATAGTATAGGATAGGATAGGATAGGATAGGATAGGATTGGATAGGATAGGATAGGATAGGGATAGGATAAGATAGGATAGGATAGGATTTGATAGGATAGGATAGGATAGGATAGGATAGGAAAGGATTGGATAGGATAGGATAGGATAGGATAGGATAAGAGAGGATAGGATAGGATAGGATAGGATAGGATATGATAGGATAGGATAGGATAGGATAGGATAGGATAGGATAGGAAATGATAGGATAAGAGAGGATATGATATGATAGGATAGGGTATGGTAGGATATGATAGGATAGTATAGTATAGGATAGGATAGGATAGGATAGCGTATGATAGGATAAGATAGGATAGCATATGATAGGATAGGATATGATAGGATAGGATAGGATAAGATAAGATAGGATAAGATAGGGTAAGTTAAGATAGGATAGGAGAGGGTAGGATAGGATAGGAGAGGATAGGATTGGATAGGATAGGATAACATATGATAGGATATGATAAGAGAGCATATGATAGGATAGGATATGATAGGATAGGATAGGGTAGGATAGGATATGATATGATTGGATAGGATAGGTTAGGGTAGGATTGGATAGTATAGGATAGGAAATGATAGGATAAGAGAGAATATGATATGATAGGATAAGATAGGTTAGGATAGGAATTGATTGGATAGGATAGTATAGGATAGGATAGGATAGGATAGGATTGGATAGGATAGGATAGGATAGGATAAGATAGGATAGGATAGGATTGGATAGGATAAGATAGGATAGGATAGGATAGGATAGGATAGGATAGGATACATATGATAGGATATGATAGGATACAATATGATAGGATAGGATATGATAGGATAGGATGATTTAGGATTGGATAGGATAAGATATGATAGGATAAGATAGGATAGGATAGGGTAGGATAGGATAGGATAGGATTGGATAGGATGGGGTAGGGTAGGATTGGATAGTATAGGATAGGATAGGATAGGAAATGATAGGATAAGATAGGATATGATAGGATAGGATAAGATTGGATAGGATAGAAATTGATAGGATAGGATAATATATGATAGGTTAGTATAAGATAGGATAGGATAGGAAATGATAGGATAAGAGAGGATATGATATGATAGGATAGGATAGGATAGGAGGATAGGATAAGATAGGATAGGATAGGATAGGATATGATAAGATAGGATAGGATAAGATAGGATAGGATAGGATAGGATAGGAAAGGATAGGATAGGATCGAATAGGATAGGATAGGATATGATAGGATAGGATAGGATAGGATAGGATAAGATAGGATAGGATAGGGTAGGATAGGGTAGGATAAGATAGGATACGGTAGGGTAGTGTAGGATATGATAGGATAAGATAGGATAGGATAGGAAAGGATAGGATAGCATATGATAGGATATGATAGGACAACATATGATAGGATAGGTTATAATAGGATATGATGATTCAGGATTGGATAGGATAAGATAGGATAGGATAACATAGGATAGGATATGATAGGATAAGATAGGATAGGATAGGGTAGGATAGTATAGGAAATGACAGGATAGGATTGGATAGTATAGGGTAGGGTAGGATTGGATTGTATAGAATAGGATAGGATAGGAAATGATAGGATAAGAGAGATTATGATATGATAGGATAAGATAGGATAGGATAAGAATTGATTGGATAGGGTAATATAGTATAGGATAAGATAGGAAATGATAGGATAAGAGAGGATATGATATGATAGGATAGGATATGATAAGATAAATAGGATAGGAGAGGATAAGAAAGGATATGGTAGGGTAGGATAGGATATGATTGGATAGGATAGGATAGGATCGGATAGGATAGGTTAGGATAGGATAGGATACAAGCGGATAGGATAGGATAGGATAGGATAGGATAGGATAGGATAGGATAATATAGGATAGGATAGGATAGGATAGGATAGGATAGGATAGGATAGGATAGGATAGGATAGGATAGGATAGGATAGGATAGGATAGGATAGGATAGGATAGGATAGGATAGGATAGGATAGGATAGGATAGGATAGGATAGGATAGGATAGGATAGGATAGGATAGGATAGGATAAGATAAGATAGGATAGGATAGGATAGTAGAGGATAGGATAGGATAGGATAGGTTATGATAGAATATGATAGGATAGCATATTATAGGAGATGGTAGGATAGCGTATGATAGGATAAGATATGATAAGATTGGATAGGATTGTATAGGATAGGATAAGATAGGATAGGAAATGATAGGATAAGAGAGGATATGATATGATAGGATAAGATAGGATAGGGTCGGGTAGGATAGGATAGGATAGGATAGGATAGGATAGGATAAGATAGGATAGGATAGGATAAGATAGGATAGGATATGATAGGATAAGATTGGATAGCATAGGATATGATAGGATAGGATTGGATAGGATAGGATAGGATAGGATAGGATAGGATAGGATAGGATACATATGATAGGATATGATAGGATAGCATATGATAGGATAGGATATGATAGGATAGGATGATTTAGGATTGGATAGGATAAGATAGGATAGGATAAGATAGGATAAGATAGGATAAGATAGGATAGGATAGGGTAGGATAGGATAGGATAGGATAGGATTGGATAGTATGGGGTAGGGTAGGATTGGATTGTATAGGATAGGATAGGATTGGAAATGATAGGATAAGAGAGGATATGATAGGATAGGATAAGATTGGATAGGATAGAAATTGATAGGATAGGATAATATATGATAGGTTAGTATAAGATAGGATAGGCTAGGAAATGATAAGATAAGAGAGGATATGATATGATAGGATAGGATAGTATAGGATAGGAGAGGATAAGAAAGGATATGGTAGGGTAGGATAGGATAGGATAGGATTTGATAGGATAGGATAGGATAAAGTAGGATAGGATAGGATAGGATAGGGTAGGATAGGATTGGATAGAATATGATAGGATATGATAGGATAAGAAAGGATAGGATAGGATAGGATAGGATAGGATAGGATAGGATAGGATAGGATAGGATAGGATAGGATAGGATAGGATAGGATAGGATAGGATAGGATAGGATAGGATAGGATAGGATAGGATAGGATAGGATAGGATAGGATTGGATAAGATAGGATATGATAGGATAGGATAAGATAGCATATGATAGGATATGATAGGATAGGATAGGATAGGATAGGATAAGATAAGATAGGATAACATAGGGTAAGATAAGATAGGATAGGATAGGGTAGGATAGGATTTGAGAGGATAGGATTGGATAGGATAGGACAACATACGATAGGAAATGATAAGAGTGCATATGATAGGATAGGATAGGATATAGGATAGGACAGGATTGGATAGGGTAGGGTAGGATAGGATAGGATATGAGAGGATAGGATTGGATAGGATAGGATAGGATAGGATATGATAGGATAGGAGAGGATATGATATGATATGATAGGATAGGATAGGATAGGATAGGATAAGATATGATAGGATAGGATAGGATAGGATAGGATATGATATGATAGGATAGGGTAGGGTAGGATAGGATAGGATATGATAGGATAGGATAGGATAGGATATGATAGGATAGGATAGGATAGGATAGGATAAGATAGGATAGGATATGATAGGATAGGATAAGATAGGATAGGATAGGATAGGATAGGATCGAATAGGATAGGATTGGATTGGATATGATAGGATAGCATAGGATAGGATAGGATTGGGTAGGATAGGGTAGGATAGGGTAGGATAGGATAGGATACGGTAGGGTAGGGTAGGATAGGATAGGATAAGATAGGATAGGATAGGAAAGGATAGGATAGCATATGATAGGATTATGATAGAACAACATATGATAGGATAGGTTATAATAGGATATGATGATTCAGGATTGAATAGGATAAGATAGGATAGGATAACATAGGATAGGATATGATAGGATAAGATAGGATAGGATAGGGTAGGATAGTATAGGATATGACAGGATAGGATTGGATAGTAAAGGGTAGGGTAGGATTGGATTGTATAGGATAGGATATGATATGAAATGATAGGATAAGAGAGATTATGATATGATAGGATAAGATAGGATAGGATAAGAATTGATTGGATAGGGTAATATAGTATAGGATAAGATAGGAAATGATAGGATAAGAGAGGATATGATATGATAGGATAGGATAGGATAATATATAATAGGATAGGAGAGGATAAGAAAGGATATGGTAGGGTAGGATAGGATATGATAGGATAGGATAGGATAGGATAGGATAGGATAGGATAGGATAGGATAGGATAGGATACAAGCGGATAGGATAGGATAGGATAGGATAGGATAGGATAAGATAGGGTAGGATAGGATAGGATAAGATAGGTTAGGATAGGATAGGATATGATAGGATAGGATAGGATTGGATAGGATAGGATAGGATAGGATAGGATAGGATAGGATATGATAGGATAGGATAAGATAGGATAGGATAGGATAGGATAGGATAGGATAAGATAGGATAGGATATGATAGGATAGGATAGGATAGGATAGGATAGGATAGGATAGGATAGGATAGGATAGGATAGGATAGGATAGGTTATGATAGGATATGATAGGATATCATATTATAGGAGATGGTAGGATAGCGTATGATAGGATAAGATATGATAGGATTGGATAGGATTGTATAGGATAGGATAAGATAGGATAGGAAATGATAGGATAAGAGAGGATATGATATGATAGGATAGGATAGGATTGGGTAGGGTAGGATAGGATAGGATAAGATAGGATTAGATAGGATAGGATAGGATAGGATAGGTTAAGATAGGATAGGATATGATAGGATAAGATTGGATAGCATAGGATATGATAGGATATGATAGGATAGGATAGGACAGGATAGGATAGGGTAGGATAGGATAGGATAGGACAGGATAGGACAAGATATGATAGGGTAGGATAGGATAGGATAGGATAGGATATGATTGGATAGGATAGGATTGGATTGGATAGGATAGGGTAAGGTAGGATTGGATAGTATAGGATAGGATAGGATAGGAAATGATAGGATAAGAGAGGATATGATATGATAGGATAAGATAGGATAGGATAGGATTGGATTAGATAGTATAGGATAGGATAGGATAGGATAGGATAGGATAGGATATGGCAGGATAGGATTGGATAGTATAGGGTAGGGTAGGATTGGATAGTATAGGATAGGATAGGAAATGATACGATAAGAGAGGATATGATATGATAGGATAAGATAGAATAGGATAAGAGTTGATAGGATAGGATAGGATAGGAAATGATAGGATTAGAGAGGATATGATATGATAGGATAGGATAGGATAAGATATAATAGGATATGAGAGGATAAGAAAGGATATGGTAGGGTAGGATAGGATATGATTGGATAGTGATAGCAACCTGCCAAGGCCCATCAACCTGGATGACCTAATGGGCCTAGGGGGAGCCATAACTCGGACTAGGGCCAAGAAGGCCCAAGGCACATTGGACCAACTAGTATTGAACATCCAAGCAGCTACTAGGCCAATTGACACCACGAGGCCCATAACTTGCCTCATTTTAGAGGACATGTCCCTTGAAGGCTACGGCCAAGCAAGGGAAGGCTAATGGCTTGTTTGTTCCCTTAGACTCAATAAGTGGTTTTTAACCACAAACTTTTGAATTCAAGTAATGATAATTTGTTTTTATTGTTTTCTAATAAAGTTGCCTTTGATTTGTTTTAGGAATTTCATGTTGGCCTGAACCAGCCCAAGCCTTGCTGGAACCTGACCTGGCCTAGCTAGGATCTGACCTGGCCAGGGCGCCACATCTGCCGCGCCAGGATGGAAACCACGACCTAGGCTGACTAAGCACATGACCTAAACCATGCCCCGAGTTTTCAGCCATCTGACCTGGCCAGACATGCCTATTGCCGCATCAGCCAGGAGCCAACCAGGCGCCTTATTCTTCGCCCAGGCCATCAAGGCCAACTTTGCTTGTTTTCCGCCTCATGCTTGGCTTAGGCGCCACTTGGTCAGCTCTTGCCATAAAGGAGCCACACAAGGCACGGCTAGCCCCATTAATGCGCCTACCTTGTTCTTTGCTCCATGTCTCATGCCATATTCATTGAGTCATTATTGGCCTGGCTGAAATTTAAATTCAAATGAGTGTTAAAGGCATATCCCTTGTTTTCCACCTAAAAGTAAAGGAAAGCCTACAACACGGCCAAAGCATTAATATTTGAGGATTTCAAATTCTCCTCCTCGGTTTCAATGGCAAACACACACATGTGCTAAAGCCAAGGAGAAATTAAAACCTAGACTTCAACACAAGGGCAAGAAGCAAGGAGAGACTTAAAGGAGCATTTGAATAAGATGTCCACATACACTCACCTAAGGCAATTCAGGCTTCAAAAATCATGTGGAGACAAGCATCCCTTGGTGTTAGCTTGTGTTAACTATCAAGTTTTATGGCCGAATTATTGTAGTAATAGTTTATGCATTTGAATTTCAAACACTTTGTAAGTGAGCATTGAATTTGGGAAGCCGTAGGAGGCTAGCCCATCCTATATGTATGAATTCTGAACATGGAATGAATAAGTTGAATTTTATGCAAAAGCAAATTGTTAGTGAGATTTCTCTCCTAAGTTCTTTGTTGAACCAAGAGTACATGTTCTTACCAGACATCCTTGTTTGTGGCGAACCTCATTAGGCCTATCAAACAAACCTTGTTTGTGGCGCCATCACCCTTCTATCTTCCTCATTCTCTTTTATCCAACACTCTACCATACAACTACCTAGCCACGGCCTAAACAACCTACACAATATCTAACCAAGCCAAGTACAAAGCCATGTCCTAACCAAACACGTATCCCACCCGAGACACTCAACCCAAAATACTTTCCCACTCTCGGCCAAACAATCATCCCACAACCAAACCACCTTACATAACACCTTCTCGGCCAAAACCCCACCATACACAACCCAAAAGACCAAAGCCAACCATATTCCACATAAACAACCAAAAACAGCCCACAAAAAGTCTTATTCTATTCCGAAAGCCAACTTCAAACAAAACGATCAAAGTAACATACCAACCCCCACAAGGAGGTTGCTATCAAGTGGTATTCAGAGCTAGCATTGTTTGAAGCAAAGTGTGCACCGTTTTCTGCCTTGGCCGAATCAAAGCCAAGTCATATGCACCAATTCTGTTTTGGCCGAAACCAAAGCCAAAACTTTGTGCATCATTCAAAGTTACTTATATTGTTTGAAAGTTTTCTATGTGCAGGTTCCTAAACATTGGCCAAAACAAAAGCCAATAAGAGCCTACATCAAATTACACAAAAAAGAGCTTGTGGCCGAATCAAAGCCACCAAGCACACCAATTTTTTTTTCCCTTGTTCTTACTGCCTAGTACCACCCATTATCCACCCATCCACATACACATATCCATAACCCCATAAACCCACAAAACCGCCCCCAAACAAATTGTGATTTAAGCCTTTGTTGTTTCACCATACAAGGACACCATCTAAAATTCCTTTGGTTCAATCCAGAACCCCAAGGAGAGAAAGAGTGAGTGAGTGAAACACATTGTGAGTTACATATTTGAGTGTGTGAGAAATGTCTTCAGGAAGTACATCATCACCTACTGTGTCACCAAGGACAGCGGGTTTCACTTCGGTTCTTCATGAAATTCATGAGGAATTCAGAACCCTTAAGCAACAAATGGCGGAGATGCAAGTCCGACAAGAACGCCATCAGAATAGGAGGCATTCTAGTCAAGAAGACTCCTCGGGTTCAGAAGAGGAAAGGAGGAGAAGGAGGCGAAGGGAAAGGAGAAATGGAGAGGAGGATCATTGGCAAAGGATGAGGGAAGACTGGTTAGAAGGAGTTCAGATCAAAATTCCCACATTCATGGGAATGAACAATCCAGAAGCATACATGGAATGGGAAATGAAGGTAGAACAAGTGTTTTATTGCCACAACTACTCAGAAGACAAGAAGGTGAATGTGGCTGCACTTGAGTTTAAGGAGTATGCTATAATCTGGTGGGATCAACTCCAGAAGGATAGGAGAAGGTGTGGTGCTCAACCTGTGAGAACATGGGAGGAAATGAGGACTATCATGAGGAGAAGGTTTGTGCCCCCATCTTACCATAGGGACATATACAACCAACTCCAAAGGTTGACTCAAGGGAGCAAATCTGTGGATGACTACTACAAGGAGATGGAGTTAGCCTTGATGAGGTCCAATCTCAATGAAGACCGTGAGGCTACTATGGCACGGTTCCTTCTTGGACTCAACAAGGACATTCAGGATATTGTGGAGTTGCACAGTTATGTGGAGCTAGAAGACTTGGTTCAGAAGGCTATGAAAGTGGAACAACAACTCAAGAAGAGGAAGTCAAAATCCTACTCTAACAACACCAGCAAGTTCCAATCATCTAGCTGGAAAGTCAAGCCTAAGAAGGAGGGTGCAACCAGCAAGGAGGCCGTGAACACCACTAATGGGAAGAAGGCCATGGAAGCACCAAGCCGAAGTTGGGAGGTCAAGTGTTTTAAATGCTTGGTCCATGGGCACATTGCTTCTCAGTGTCCAACTAAGAGAACTATGGTGTTCCGGAGTGGAGCAGTGGTATCCGAGTCTGAAGCCTCAAGTACAGAGGAAGAAAGTGATGAGGAGGCAAGGATGCCAGAGGGAGACTTACTCATGGTGCGAAGGCTTCTGGAAATCCAAGTCAAGGAGGATGAGGAAAGTCAACGAGAAAACATCTTCCACTGAAGATGTTTGGTATTGGGCAATGTTTGCTCATTGATTATTGATGGTGGCAGTTGTGCCAATGTGGTGAGCACTAGGCTGGTTAACAAACTAAACCTAGTGACTAGGACCCACCCATCACCTTACCGACTACAATGGTTAAATGAGGTCGGAGAAATGACGTTAACCAGCAAGCCGATGTCCCATTTTCCATTGGGAAATATGTGGACACCGTACTGTGTGACGTAGTCACAATGGAGGCCAGCCACATGCTATTAGGCGGGCCATGGCAGTACGATAGGAAAGCCATCTATGATGGGTTTTCCAACAAGTACACGTTTGTATTTTATGATAAAAAAAATGTACTCCCACCCTTATCTCCAAAACAAGTGAGTTAGGACCAAAAAAAGTTAAAGGAGAAAATGCATCAAGAAAGAAAGAATGATCCTGAAAAAAAAATAGAAAAAGAAAAGAAAAATAGAAAAAAAGAAGAAGAGGAAAAGATTGAAAAGAAGGAAAAAGGTTTACTAGCGAAGTAAAGGGTGCTTTAATCTCAAAGTCATCTTTATATGTTCTTTATTGCAATGATTTTAAACTAACCGACTCTTCTGTTTCTAAAGAACTGTCAATCTTTGCAAAAGGTTCTTTGCAGGATAAACACGGTATACAAGAAAACCTAAAGAAGATCCTCGTGCCCAAGGAAAATAAAAGATGGAGGGTGTGCACGGACTCTCAAATCACTTACTGCAATCAGAAGTTGGGAGGACCTACTTGTAACCACTCCTTGTACGGTAAAGAACTGTATGCCTTGATAAGGGCACTACAGACTTGGCAGCAATACCAGCTACCAAGAGAACTTATAATATATAGTGACCACGAGTCACTTAAATTTATGAAAAGGCAAGGCACGCTGAATAAGCGCCATGCCAGGCGAAGTGAATTTCTGGAGCAATCTCCTTATGTGCCAAAGCATAAGCGGGGAAAGGCCAACATTGTGGCCAATGCTCTCCCTAGGAGACAACTTTTGCTCTCCACTCTCGAGACCAAGCTATATGGTCTCAAGTTTTTAAAGGATCCTTACGTACATAATACTGATTTTGCTGAAATAAACCACAATTGTGTCAGTACTGTTGGGGATGGATCCCATAGGCACAAGGATTTCCTTTTCAAGGAAAATCACTTATGCGTACCGAAGGGCACAAAGGGTAAACCACAAGGGCTTTACACGCCCCTACCCAATCCTAAACCACCATGGATTGACATATCCATGTATTTTGAGGTGACCCTACCCAGGATCAAACATGCTAAGGGTCTTAATAATGCTTATGAAATTATTACTCCGAGTGTTTATGGCAATGTTAGTGCCAATCTTAATGTTGCTGATCTCTCTCTTGTTGAAACAGGTAATGAAGACTTTGATTCAAGGTCGAATTCAGTCCAAGAAGGAGGGGATGATAGCAACCTGCCAAGGCCAATCAACTTGGATGACCTAATGGGCCTAGGGGGAGCCATAACTCGGACTAGGGCCAAGAAGGCCCAAGGCACATTGGACCAACTAGTATTGAACATCCAAGCAACCACTAGGCCAAGTAACACCACGAGGTCCATAACTTGCCTCATTTTAGAGGACATGTCCCTTGAAGGCTACGGCCAAGCAAGGGAAGGCTAATGGCTTGTTTGTTCCCTTAGACTCAATAAGTGGTTTTTAACCACAAACTTTTGAATTCAAGTAATGATAATTTGTTTTTATTGTTTTCTAATAAAGTTGCCTTTGATTTGTTTTAGGAATTTCATGTTGGCCTGAACCAGCCCAAGCCTTGCTGGAACCTGACCTGGCCTTGCTAGGATCTGACCTGGCCAGGGCGCCACATCTGCTGCGCCAGGATGGAAGCCACGACCTAGGCTGACTAAGCATATGACCTGGACCAGGCGCTGGGTTTTCAGCCATCTGACCTGGCCAGACATGCCTATTGCCGCATCAACCAGGAGCCAGTCAGGCGCCTTATTCTTCGCCCAAGCATCAAGGCCAGCTTTGCTTGTTTTAAGCCTCATGCTTGGCTTAGGCGCCACTTGGTCAGCTCTTGCCATAAAGGAGCCACACAAGGTACGACCAACCCCATTAATGCGCCTACCATGTTCTTTGCTCCATGTCTCATGCCATATTCATTGAGTCATTATTGGCCTGACTGAAATTTAAATTCAAATGAGTGTTAAAGGCATATCCCTTGTTTTCCACCTAAGAGTAAAGGAAAGCCTACAACACGGCCAAAGCATTAATATTTGAGGAATTCAAATTCAAACCATGAATTAAAAGACCTCCTTATTCTCCTCCTCGGTTTCAATGGCAAACACACACATGTGCTAAAGCCAAGGAGAAATTAAAACCGAGACTTCGACACAAGGGCAAGAAGAAAGGAGAGACTTAAAGGAGCATTTGAATAAGATGTCCACATACACTCACCTAAGGCAATTCAGGCTTCAAAACTCACGTGGAGACAAGCATCCCTTGGTGTTAGCTTGTGTTAACTACCATGCTTTATGGCCGAAATATTGTAGTAATAGTTTATGCATTTGAATTTCAAACACTTTGTAAGAAAGCATTGAATTCGGGAAGCCTTAGGAGGCTAGCCCATCCTATTTGTATGAATTCTGAACATGGAATGAATAAGTTGAATTTTATGCAAAGGCAAATTGTTAGTGAGATTTCTCTCCTAAGTTCTTGGTTGAACCAAGAGTACATGTTCTTATCAAATATCCTTGTTTGTGGTGAACCTCATTAGGCTTATCAAACAAACCTTGTTTGTGGCGCCATCACCCTTCTATCTTCCTCATATTCTTTTATCCAACACTCTACCATACAACTACCCAGCCACAGCCTAAACAACCTACACACAATCAAACCAAGCCAAGTACAAAGCCATGTCCTAACCAAACACATATCCCACCCGAGACACTCAACCCAAAATACTTTCCCACTCTCGGCCAAACAATCATCCCACAACCAAACCACCTTACATAATACCCTCTTGGACAAAACCCCACCATACACAACCCAAACGACCAAAGCCAACCATATTCCACATAAACAACCAAAAACATCCCACCAAAAATCTTATTCTATTCCGAAAGCCAACTTCAAACAAAACGATCAAAGTAAAATACCAACCCCCACAAGGAGGTTGCTATCAGATAGGATAGGATACGATACGATAGGATAGGGTAGGATAGGATGGGATAGAATAGGATCGGATAGGATAGGATAGGATGGGATGGTATAGGATGGGATAGGATAGGATAGGATAGGATAGGATAGGATAGGGTAGGATAGGATAGGATAGGATAGGATAAGAGAGGATATGATAGGACATGATAGGATGGGATAGATAGGATAGGATAGGCTA